>LS571178.1:168442-182408 GCA_900490775.1 Pristionchus maxplancki
GGGGAGAGGGTAAACAAGAGGGAGATGCTCGCTTTCACCTACAATTTCGCCTTACTATCTCACTCCTATCTTGGAGACCGGTCCCTAAAATTGGCTGAAAATTTAGATTTGGACTAATCTCGACATGCCGGTCCGATCTGTGTAGGTTGCTAAGCCCACTTTTGCCTCATTCAAAAGTTCGTGTTTTGAATTTTAATTTCGAAAATCATGAAAAATGAATTTGACAGCCGTAATCAGCATAAAATTCTGCCCCGGGAAACATTTTCACTTAATTTTAGCGATTTCGCGGACTGAGAAATTCGTCAAAAACCGATTTCGACGTGACGTCATCTGGAGCCAACGGGGGCTCAATACGGAAAATGACTATGTCAATCGTCATCAGCACCCTCGATAACCCCAAATCCCAGAGATTCAGAGAATCGATCTTTTTGAGCTGTGCCAGCCCATGCTCGACTCTCTCGCAAACGGCCTCATATTAATTTCATTCAAGCTATTCCGATCATCTCCTTTTCAGGTTCTTCACGCCTCTCATCCACCCCACTCCTTCCGCGTGCGTCTCCCTAGGGGCATTTATGTTATTTTGCTAATTCTTATCAACCTTTTATTTATTTATTTATTTTATTCCTGACAATCAGAAACAACCTGTGTGAAAGGGGAAAGAGAGCGAATCACGTCAAATTTAGCCCATGAGGTTTGAGTGCGAGAGAGCTTTTTCTAATAACCTGCCCCCCCCCTCTTTTGAGATTCACTCATCATTTCTATCCTCTTCCACAGTTCACCGCTGATTACATTCTTCTCCACAACCCAGTCCATAGATTGCTTCCTCATAATTACCGCGCACCGACCAATCGCGTGCTTCGTCCTCCCTCTTTCCTAGCCATCTTCGTCTCTCCCCTCCTTCCCCCCCATGTTCCTCTCAAAGCAATCTAATCCGTTTTTCTTGCGTTTCATCTCTATTATTACCCCTCACAACTTCCCCCCTTTCTTTATAATTTTTCCTGTGCATTATTCAATCGAATTTCGTCGCGTCTTGTTCGCATTTCGCGTTGTGTTCCGTATCTCACGGCTGCCTTAATCCCGTGATGATTACAGTACACGACATCGAGGCGCATCGTCCCTCTGGTCGCGAGCGGACAAGAGGAGACGGAAGCTGACTGTGGAAAGAGTAGGGAGAAGGCCGAGGCCTCCCCTCAACGATTGGTGTAAATAGGGCGAGTCATAGGGAACACATTTGATTTGTTATTATTTTTACATTTTAATTTTATATAATTTCGTAGTCTCGTAACATTCTAGTGTTATAGATGCTAGTTAGTATTATCTAGGTGAATTTTAGTTTGCTGAGTTGTAATTGTTATCGAGTCTCATTTAGTAAAGAGCTTTTGTACAAGAAATGATCGATAATCTCGTGTTGATGATCAAGAGTTTATGCTCTGGTTGGTATCTGAACGCTATTGTATTGCTCCCAAGACGGCCCCTCAAAACACGAGAGGGATCTGTCCTCGTCCCTGTTCCCTCACAGCAACTTTGATTTATTGTGTAATTTCGTGGTGTCTTACAGTGCCGAGAGTGCGTGGCATTGGTTCTTGGAATTGGTTCTTTGAACTGTGTGCGTGACTAGGGATTGCGCCCTCTTATTTGCACGTTCTCTCTCGCCCCCGCACTTCCTCGTAAACAAGCCGGTCTCCCTCTCCAGACTGATCTACCCATCGATTGCCCCGCTCCCCTCTTCCCATCTCTTCCCCCAGTCATTCACTCTCCACGCCCCTGTTTGCTCGTTCTTTCCGTTTGCTGCTAGATTCACTCCATCTTCCCGCTCTTTTGCAATCGTGAATTGTTGAGCTTCTAGAAGTTGTTAACGTCCTCGTCTCCATTACTTTGTTGTCTAAAACAACCGTTACAATGCGTTATCTGCTCATGCCAAACATTCCGGAAGTTTCTACTGCGTTTAGCGATGGTGACTGTCTGCTTCTCTTCTCGCACATTCGTTATTGCTTGTGTCTTGGTTTGCATAAATACGGATCTAGTCGCTTGCTACTCTGCGAGATTCGAGCTTGTTTTCCAATTTTACACCTGGTTTTCTCAGTTTTCTTCCTCGTAAACAACCTCATCCTTGCCCGTAGTGCCTCTTCCCATCCTTTATTGTGCTATTTGCAGGTGTTGTTGTCATCTACCCCACACGAGGCGCCGTTTTCCCTCGCGAATTCGAGCGTCGCCGTCGCCATTTCATCGGCCACCACCCTTACAAGATAAGTATCTCTTTCCTTTATGATTGGGGTTTCGCGCATTACTCTAAGTGACTGCTTACTGCTTTGGATGGGTGTTTCACACTGTTTCAACAAATTTCTATTCTCAAGTCAACGCATTCTTTCGCGACGCGCGCTCATCCATTGGTAGTTAGGTGCGTAGGGCAGTGGCGCTCACCTCCTCTATAGTGAGGGGCGGCTGTTTTGTTGCCTTCGCTGGGCGCAGTCTCGTCTTTTCGTGGGTAGAAGCTCAAAAGGCACCGGTACAGTTGCGCCCTTGTTGGTTCGAGAGCTGTCGACCAAATTCTCCCTTCCGTTGTATCGCGGTGGACGATTCTTACGGCTGAGAGCGCCACTGCCACAAATTCTGTAGTGCGCGCGCATGATTTCTTATGGGGACTTTTCGCCTTACAGTTACGGAGGGAATAGGAAAAGCAGAGTGGGCGACCACTCTGCGAGCCCGAAATATAAATAAAATCAGAGATTTACAATACTAATTCGGGAACGTTGCAGAATGGCGGAGGACGATACACTGACTAATAGGCATCGACAGCGACGTCATCTGAAGAAGGGAGGGCGAGGAAGTCGGTGTAGGTTGAATCAAGGTCGTGGATTCTCTCGAAGATGACATCATCAATCGATCGATTTCAGCTGCCCGATCGGCTCTCGCTCATCAACCAAGGACGCCGCGAATGGCTCACTGAAGAGGGAGAAGGGCAAGGTAGGGTGCATACATTTTCATTGCCAACCGGGGATGAAAATTATATAGTGGTCTGAAACCGGTGAATACGTAAAAAATCCCCTAAATCGCTATTTTTCGCTTCTTTTGCTTTTTTTCGTCTATTTTTCGCTTGTAAAATGACAAAATATATAGTGGTCTGAAACCGGCCCGGTAGGTACTAAAATATATGGTAGGGTGGAATATTATTAGTTTAAATAATGTGTTTTTTTATTTTATTTTGCAGGATATCCCTGCCGTCGTCGAACTACGACATTGCGCCCACGTCGACCGATGCCCCGCCGCCCTCACGAGGTACGGTAGATATGAGCAATCGACGAGGTTGAGCTAATGGTAAATTGCTCGTAGGCGCTCCTCGTCTACTGTATTTATCGATTTATTAAAAAAATAATGTTTGCTCTCAGATGCGTCACTTCGCGAGCGAGGGACTCTCTAGCGCCAGATGAGAGAGAAGTCGTCTACTGCGAGGGAGTGCGGACCGGTTGCCGATGGAGGTTGGAAAGAATTTCCTAGTATACACGATGACGTAACTGATCGATGTGTATTGCAGGGTTGCCTACTTGTCTCCCCTCCAGCAGCCAGGCCTGCAGCAGCCAGGCCGGTTCAAGCCTCTGCCCTTCCCGCCCGCCACGCCCTCTCGCCTCTCGTCCATTCGAGTGAGTTCCGCCAGCTATTCAGGGCCACTGCTTGAAAATGCCACTAACACTGGTCGCTAATGGAAATTCGCTACAGGTTGAGGCCCCGTCCCTTCGAGCCGTCGCTTCTCTCGAGACGCTCCTCTATCTCTTCCCGCCCTCGAGAAGGTGTGTGATGTGAAGTAGGGATGCCGGATCAAATTCCAATTGCTTTGATTATCACCCCTCATCCTTTGCATAAATCCAAATTTCGACGAGAGATCGCACTCTCGAACCCAAAGGCTTTGATTTGGGGAGTGGAAAACCAAAGCCTTTGGTTTTTGACCAAACCTTTGCCTTTTTTGTGTGTCTTAAAAAGACGATTTTTGATAATCTATTCTTTTTCTTTAATATTTCTTCAATAAAATACTCTATTTCAAAACAAAATAGAAGCTTTCATTGTGAGAAGAGTTGTTTGTGAATTTATTTCAACTCCCAGTCTCGAAAAACCAAAGCCTTTGGTTTTCTCCCAAAGCCTTGGATCTCAATCATTCCCCGCCAATTTCAAACGAGAGAGCGGCGTCTCTTCAGAGAGAGCGACCAAGGCTTTGGTAATTGAAATTGTTCCGGCATCCCTAATGTGAAGGAAGAAGTCGATAACAACCGCATAACAAATGACAAACTTTAGTTTAGAAGCCGCACAATTTAGAAATAGGATTGAAAGCGCTGATTTCTAGATCGATTTCTAGTTTGTAAAATCGCGAACTCATTTGCATTAATCTCATTGTCATCATTTTATTTATACTGGGAGCTCAATTTCTCCTACTCGGCCAGTTTGTGATCGGTGCGCTTTTATTTCACGCTGAATCGCTGTTTCGGGAGTTTAAGATATTCGGAAACAAACGTTTTCTAAAAATGGTAGCGTGTTGATAATATTCACTTCTTTCAGGCTGCGGAACTTCAGTCGGAAGAGGGTCGTGCAGCAGCTGCAGCAGCCAGAGGACATCTCCCGCCCCGCGCCCGCTCACGAAGGAACTCGCCCCGTGGGATGAGAGGTACGGTGGTTGTTGAGATTATTGATTGATCGATTGATTGCTTCCTTTTTCAGGATGCGTCAGTCGTCTCTTCGTCTTCCTCCATCTCCCCGATGAGGGCAACTGGCTACTGCGGGGGAGGCGTGCCCCTTCTGGCCGCGTCGAGCAGGTTGGTTAGACAACGTAACAAAAACAGAGAGAAATAAAAAAAGCCAAACATAATGCTGGCGATTTCGTGTTGCTCGTCCATTTTTTACTCTGAACATGAACATGGCGCGTCGCCCTTTCGACACACATGAGCTTCGAGTTTATCCTGATATTTATGACTTGCCTTTATCTTTACAAAGTTGTCTATTAACCCGTAACGCAAAATATTTGGCAAATACAAAATAGCCGGTTTTGAAACGTTTTGCTTCAGGCTAATTTCTTACTACTAGTAGGTTGTTCGTAGTTTCAACTGCAAGAGGAGTTTCTTGCTGCTATTCATCCTAATTTGCTCAAATTGCTTATTAATCCCTTGCATCTTGCAGCTCTCTCTGGTCGTCGCTCGTCTCTCGTCTCTTCATCATCCTTCCTCTCCCCAGATGAGGAGCGACGCTGGCTGCTGCAACGGCGACGCGTCCCTTCTATTAAGCAGGTTGGTGCAATGAAATGACAGCATAACGATAACAGAGAGAAGTATGGATAGCTAGTGAATCCGTAAATGATCTAACGAACATAATGATGACAATTTCGTGATACTCACTGCTTTTTGCCTCTTCTGAGTTTCTGACTCTGCTTTTGGCACCAGCGGGTTTATTGTTTTGCTACATTGGCTAAAGTTGCGAGTGCTCGTGTTTTTTGTAATGTGTGAAAACAATAGTTGCTAGATGGAACCGATTAATGATAGCAACGTTCGCCTGTGATTTACAAAAAAAATGCTTGCGGGCTATTGTAGTTCGCCAGTTTTTATGTGTACTTGAAACGTTTGGAAACACAAAGTCGACAAGGAACTTGACCCGTTCTATTAATTAATTAACTTTCTGCTACTTGTACATGTTGATTAGATTCCCTTTTCTTGCAGCCCTCGTCTCTTCCTTCCCCTCCTGGGATCGGCCATCTCCTTCCCCTCTTCGATGAGGACGTCTGGCTGCGTCGTCAACGTTGAGAACAGGTTGGTGCACTGGGCAAAGACGACATCAGTGATAGGGAAGTGCTGTAGTAGAAGATAGGAACGTTGTCTAGGGTATTGACTGTTTTGACGGCGCCCTTTGGGCATTACTGGCTAACATAGTGATAGTTTTGATAGGAATGCAGATAGGCATAGCTCTTTGGCCAACACTGCGAATCACCTAGTAATCTAAACGATCATATTTTGTTGCTACGATGTTGTCGATTTAACAAATCAATAATTGCTTCTTTTCAGTCGTCTCCCTTCGCTGCCAGCCCTGATCCCCGTTCCCTCCATCCCCCCCCCCCCCCCCTTATCCCTAATTCCCCCTCCCTTTCCTTTCCCCTTCGATGTGCCGGAGCCGAGAAGTCCAATGACGAGCCAAGCGACATGCAAGGGCTCCTCCCGTTATGTGCACTGCCGCTGCCGCCTTTGTTTGTGTTGTGTTGTTGTAGCACAGTCATTCCTACCCGCTCGAACACTGCTATTATAATAAGCAGTGTTCGCACGGGGAATTTGCGTGTATGTATGTATCACCGTGGGATTGCGACCACGGTGCACCGATGAGAGGGCACGCTCCGCCCACTTTCTACCTTTCGACAAGGGGCGGAGCATGCCCTCGGTGTTAGAGCGCGGGCGGGTACCTGTGATGCGAGGGCACGCTCCGCCCCCTTTTTGATACGCTCGTTTTTAGATTCAAAGGGGCGGAGCATGCCCTCGGTGATAGAGCGCAGGCGGGCAATGGGATATAAGAGGTGCGAGGGCACGCTCCGCCCCTTTTTAAACGTCAGTTTCCGATTCTAAGGGGCGGAGCATGTCTTCGGTGTTAGAGCTCGGGCGGGCACCTGGGATGCGAGGGCACGCTCCGCCCCTTTTTAAACGTCAGTTTCCGATTCTAAGGGGCGGAGCATGCCCTCGGTGTTAGAGCGCAGGCGGGACGAGCCCTAGCGCAAATAAGAGCGAACGAGGGCACGCTCCGCCCCTTTTTTTATAGGTTACACTCATTCGGAAGGGGCGGAGCGTGCCCTCGGTGTTAAAGCGCGGGCGGGCATCTGGGGATGCGAGGGCACGCTCCGCCCTTTCTGATATAGCTTCCCAATCATTCGAAAGGGGGGGGGAGGGGGCGGAGCGTGCCCTCGCGTAAGTAGATCATTTCTTTTTGATATACCCTCCCGACGAGGGCATGCCCCGTACCTTCCGAACACACCGAACAAGGAGAACAAGTTCCCCGCTCGAGCACTGGTCAAAACAGTGGACTCGAAGCGAGTGGAAATGACTGTGATACAGAAATAGAAACAAGGAAGTAATTCGTGTTAGGAAGAAGCAAGAGGGGTGGAGCAACAAATCGGGGGCAGGGAAAGAGGGCAGAGAGGGAATAGTCCGCAGACATCGCTGCTGAGGTCGACGAGGGAGGCAAGGGATGGAGGGGGGGGGGGGGAGAAGGACGAAGAAGCGGACGACCAGGCTCCACGGCTACGAGAGAACGTATCTGAAATGCCAAAAATGAACTGACTAGGAATGCAGACGTCAACAGAATGACAATTTACCAATCAAAGCCTAATAGTAGAAACAGAACACCTAATTAGCAGTTCTCCAGCCAAATTTAAAGGTACGATATAAGTTTCACATTATGGCAAATCAGGAAAGAAATTGGCTGGAGATTTGCGCGAATGTTCAGCATAATGTTCGCCATAATTCTCCCCCCCCCTCGGCAAAAAATCAAAAGGATGTAAGCACACTTTTCCTACATACTGCATACTCCTTATCATTTGCATTCTCTACTCACCGAAAACAAGACGGGAAGTGAAGAGAAGAGAAGATGGAAGAAGGGAAGGGGGCAGGAGAGGAGCACAGGCACCTGCAATTACAGACCATTAAAATCTGGTAACCCCATTGGTATGGTAGACGTTGATGTTGCTGTTCTTCACTAATAATTATTTTTATAAAAATAACCTAGAAACTAGCGGACTGCAGGGTAAATGTGTGTTGCTGCTAAAATTCACAACTAGAAGCTTTTCGCTGAAATGGCTCCAATTTTGAGCAAATATTAGCTGCTATTGAAAGTTCGAACCAACTAGAAGCAAATTTTGGCTCGAAATAGAAACACAAATGTCGCAGGTGGTGGACCATTTCAATCAGAGTTTCAAGCCATGTACAAAACATACAAGAGTGCCAACAAACAGTACTATTTATTTAAATTCATTAAAAAGCGCACAATTTATATTGCCCAATATCCTCTCTTTCTTTACTCACCGATAAATGGCTGCGGCAGCTGCATCTCAACTTGTCGCATGCAGCACTCGAGAGGGGCGGGGGAGTCACTCGGCGGAGGCGAGTGGAGTGAAGGGAAGGAGGACCGGCACCTGCAAACACATTTATTTAATTAAATATATACAATTTTCCTTCATCGTTTAAGCTCTTGTAGTATAGTCTCTAACTGTTTCCGATTTCGGCATCTTTCCCACCGATTTTTAAATTTACTGCAAGCGTGCAAACATTTCAATTTTTATTTTTATTTTTTCATTTATTTTGTACTCACGAAACAGCAAAATTCAGAAAGCGTGAAATCAAAGCGCACCGAAACACGCATTGACCGAGAAGGTGAAATGGAGTCGAGTTCTCAGAATAAAAATAGAAAAAAGGAAATGAGATTAATGGTTTCAGCATGTAAAACAGCTCGCGTTCGTTTTCTACTATGTTCAAGCGTTTGTTATCGACATCCGTTCCTCACGCACCTTCTCGAGGGCAGGAAGAGGAAACAGTCGTACTCACTCGAATGGACGAGGGAAGAGAGGGTGTGGCGGGAAGGGCAGAGGCTTGAACCGTCCAGGCTGCTGCTGCCGAGGAGAGACAGGGAAGACAAGCCTGCAATGATATTGATTAGTTACGTCATCATTTATACCAAGGCTTGCTATCTAGACCTACCTCGACCAGCGACGATCGGCTGTCGATGTGCCGAGTGTCTTACGCGCAGTGAGCGAGAGGAGGATGGGAAGGGAAGGAAGGAGAGAGGCTCCAGTTGGGCTCAGCCTGAAACCAGCAATGTATTATTCAAAATAAACACATTTAGAAGTGTCAACCAACCTCACTGCGCTCACGCTGCTCCTCTCCTTGGTCACTCGAGGGAGGCGAGTTGCTGGAGGAAGCGAAGGCCGGGCAACTGTAAAACGTATTATTGAAACAACAAAACATATCAATCGATAAATACAGTACCTCTGACTACCGTATCTCCTCCACAGTCGATCTGGGTGAGTGGCGGGAACCCGTCAGCTCGACTCTGAAATCAGTCCATTGATGACGTCATCTTCGAGAGAATCCACGACCTTGGCTCAACCCACTCCTCCGTCTTCCTCGCTCGCCCTTCTTCAGATGACGTCGCCATCGACGCCTCTCAGTCAGTCTATCGTCCGCCGCCAGTCTGCAACGTTCCCGAATTAGTATTGTAAATCTCTGATTTTATTTATATTTCGGGCTCGCAGAGTGGTCGCCCACTCTGCTTTTCCTATTCCCTCCGTAACTGTAAGGCGAAAAGTCCCCATAAGAAATCATGCGCGCGCACTATAGAAATTAGTGGCAGTGGCGCTCTCAGCCGTAAGAATCGTCCACCGCGATACAACGGAAGGGAGAATTTGATCGACAGCTCTCGAACCAACAAGGGCGCAACTGTACCGGTGCCTTTTGGGCTTCTACCCACGACAAGACGAGACTGCGCCCAGCGAAGGCAACAAAACAGCCGCCCCTCACTATAGAGGAGGTGAGCGCCACTGCCCTACGCACCTAACTACCAATGGATGAGCGCGCGTCGCGAAAGGATGCGTTGATTTGAGAATAGAAATTTGTTGAAACAGTGTGAAACGCCCATCCAAAGCAGTAAGCAGTCACTTAGAGTAATGCGCGAAACCCCAATCATAAGGGAAAGAGGTACTGATCTTGTAAGGGTGGTGGCCGATGAAATGACGACGGCGACGCTCGAACTCGCGAGGGAAAACGGCGCCTCGAGTGGGGACGATGACGGCAAAACCTGCAAATATCACAATAATGGCCATAATGAGCGAAATATCACGAAATTGCACGCGAAAAAAGTGACACAGGTACGAACAATAAGGTAATCAAGCGAGTTGCCCTGAGTTAAGGCGTTGATATTGAGAGTGGGAGAGGGGAGGGATGAGAAGAGACACTGCGGGCAAGGACGAGGATGTTTACGAGAAAGAAAACTATGAGCCAAACTGGTGAAAATAAGCTTGAAGCCGACTCGCAGAGTAGCAAAAGCGAATAGAACCTTATGTACATATTCCTGTTATGCAAAACAGTGCACAATACCCCTAACATAACAAAACAACGAAGCAATAGCGGACTTTCTTTCGAGAAGGGAAGCGGTCAAAGTCATCATCGCTAAACGCAGTCAAATTTCCGGAATGTTTGGCATGAGCAGAAAACGCGTTGAAACGGAAGATTTAGGCAAAAAGTAAGGCAGACGAGGACATCGATAACTTCTAGAAGCTCAACGATGCAAAAGAGCGGGAAGATGGAGTGAATCTAGCAGAAAGGGGAAGGACGACCAAACAAGGGCGCGAAGAGTGACTGACTGCGAGAAGGGATGGGAAGAGGGAGCGGGGCAATCGATGGGTAGATCAAACGAGAGGGCGCAATCCCTAGTCACGCACACAGTTCAAACAACCAATTTTCCTTCGCGGGAGCCACAACCGCTGAATATCCTCGCACTCTAGGCACTGTAAGGCACACCACGAAACTACACAATAAATCATAACTAATGACTAATTAACAACTAATTAATTATCAATTAAATAAGATCATGGTGCGGCGCGCGTGCAATAAGATATTCGACGACTTTGGCAATCGCAAACTGATTTATTTTTACTTATATTTTTCAAGCTTAAACCATGAGGAAGTAGTACTAACTATAGTTCTGATGGTATGCGAATGCATACAAGGTTTCCTTACACTGGCTATACACATACTTTTCTGACACCTAGAATCGGAGTAGTCTTATTAGATGTGGATGACATCAAGTGTGGATTCAGAATGGCTCAGAGAATAATCCAAGTGGTCAGATCGATACACTTTCTTTCTTCATAACTTCACATACTTTCTATGACCCCTGACTAATTGTTCGATTGATTTACAACCGTCCCAAAGCATTTTAAAATTTTCGATGTCAGCCCCCGGCTCAGACTGAGGTTCTCATGATCCGAACGTGCAAATTCTATCTCTACGGCAAATCATCAAATTGACTTCGGATTTGACAGTTTCTCTCGAATTACATCCTAGTTAGTGCTCAAACGTTGATCAAAGCGATTGTGACACCTAGAACCTGAATTTCAAAGGTTCTGACATGTGAGAGGGATGACGTCACAGTGAATATTGCAAAATGGTCCATAGTGTGAACCAAGGAGTCAAATCGATTCAGCAATCATCTCATACACTTTCTATGAATAAAAAGCGGCAAAAGATTATCAAACAACGACTCCAGACAGCAAAAAGTGAATTAACCAAGAGGGGAAGGTGCAAAATGCTTACAACACCCAGGATTCCCAAGCCGTCTCCGATCCAAGAACTAACTGGGCCCACCGTTGCTTAACTTGACAGATCGGACGGGATGTCTTGTTTTCAACGGGGTATGGTCGTATGCGAGAGTGGAGGGAGTTAGAATCGGGGACTATCTTGGGGCGAGCGGGAAATAGCATGGGCCAGACACGCGCTCACAAGGGAAGTGGTCCTGAGTATGATCAAAGTGTTCAAATCGATAAACTCTTCACCTAGAATTAATTTTCATGGCAACAAATTCAGCAAGAGTTGCATCCAACATGATATAATTGCATATCTGACTCGCATGGGAACTGCGCTAGTATAAAAAAGAAATATTCTGTATCTCCATCCTTCAACGATGCGTCTTCTCTTCTCTCTTCTCTTCACTGTCTTCCTTCTGGCTTCTGTAGTTGGAGCGTTTGTCAAGGCAAGATCCATTCTTTCCTAATATTTTTCTCATATATCATAAAATTTAAAAAAAAACCATTTTCATAGCATTCCAGAAGCCCTACTGCTCGGATGGGTCGGAATTGCGTTGTGACAAGAATAATGTGTGCCACTGCTCTGGGTCGTATGGAACGGTGACCTCTTTTTGGCAGAAAATTATTATTTAATAATATTTGTGAATTGTTGAAATTCTATTGAGATCCTTGCAGAAGGTGCACCCTCCTGAGGAGAGGTGCAACATGGGCCTGAAGTATGACAAAGTGAAGAACAAGTGCATCAAGGTGCTTATTTGAGCTTGTTTGCGAGAGATGACACGACGTGAAGAGAGCCCTAAAAATCATGAATCTGATTTTCCAGGTGAAATAAGACTCGTGGAATCAACGCTCGAATCGATGCCGTCCATATTTGTATTGTGATAAATGAATAAATGATTATTGAGAGTCCTAACTGACAGAAGGATTTAGCAATAAAGAAGAATCACTTAGAAACAATCAATGGGAATGATAAGTCCTGAGCCCCTGAGCTCACTATTCCTGCAGCTTTCTGCAATATTCCTGCCAAAATCACGAGGTTTGCCAGTGTGAGAATTTCTTTTGCTATAAAAGCGAGAATAATCTCATGTATTTGGCCCATAGAAAACAATCATCTACGTTTCTGATTTTTCAGATAGAGCTTGATACGAAGCACGACTCGAAATGTTGGTCTACAAATTCACCTTATGATAAATGATTATTGAGAATCTTTTAAAAATCCGAATATTCAGAACAGTATCGCATTGCAAATACCTGCACATGACATTTGGGATAGATGCAATATTCCTCATCTAAGGGTGAATCACCAGGGGTAGAAGGGGGAATGAGCATTGTAAGAAATGCCCACAGCTTCCAACACGATACATCTGCAACTTCGACTTCCGTGGGAACTTCGCTTCTATAAATCAGATAGATTCCTCGTTTGAATCACTAAACAATGCATTTTCTTATCTCAATTCTTTCCGTGGTTTCTATCTTCGCCGTTGGAGCGGTGGAAAAGGTACTCGACATTCTACTTCAATCTTTGTCACTCTCGAATCCTTTCCAGGACCCCTACTGCACTGATGGGTCGACTTACATCTGTGCGCCGAGACAGTCGTGCGCTTGTGATGGCGGATACGGGCATGTGAGTCCAATATTTGGCATTTTTAGGCTCCAAAACCGATTTATGGCGCATTTCTGAGGGCTAAATCAGCATATATCACGTGTCTTCTGAGAGATTGCAGGACCCCCCGGCACTAGGAGGCCGATTGCGTAAGAGTCGGACAATATCCATCATGGGTCGGTACAGCGAAAAAATGAAAACTTCACATTTGATACTGTTCGGGATGCTTATTTAAACGCACTATGTCTCATTATCTCAAATCAGTTCATTTGCATATTATCGTGATTAGTGTGATTTCGGAAGTATGTGAAATTCGCGTGTATTTCCAGTACGAGAAGAGATTACAACTAAAGTAGGTATAGTTTTGGAATCCTCTCAGTGTGACGATTACGAATATGTTTTCAGATTAGTGATCACTATCACCAATCTCGAGATCCAGAGATCTCGGCTCCCAGTAATGTGCCACTGGATATTTTTACATGGGTGTGTAGAGGGAAGGTTGATTGAAATCCTGTGAAAATTTCGCCTTATAAATTTATACCCAACTCAAATGCCGCTTAAAAGAGTGAGTTGTTACTGTTGAAATCACAGAGAGGAGAGCCAATTCCCTCTCATTTCCCCCTCACTCCTCTCTCATTCCCCTTCCTCGTATGCAAAATGAGCGGCCGAGGAGTGATTCTCCACAATCTCTGCAGTTTACCATCACTCTTTTAAGTGGCATTTGAGTTGGGTATGAATTTATAAGACGAAATTTTCGCAGGATTTCAATCAACCTTCCCTCTACACTCCCATGTAAAAATCTCCAGTGGCACATTACTGGGAGCCGAGATCTCTGGATCTCGAGATTAGTGATAGCTATCACTAATCTGAAAACAGATTCGTAATCGGCACACTGAGAGGATTCCAAAACTATACCTACTTTAGTTGCCATCTCTTCTCGTACTGGAAATACACGCGAATTTCACATACTTCCGAAATCACACTAATCACGATAATATGCAAATGAACTGATTTGAGATAATGAGACATAGTGCGTTCAAATAAGCATCCCGAAC
>LS571178.1:194981-244334 GCA_900490775.1 Pristionchus maxplancki
ATGCATTGCAAAATTTTCACGGAAATATTGGCCAAAAAGTGCCGTGCACTTTTTTTGCGGATTCAATTTTCGATGCAAAAGCTTCATGAATCTAATTATTTTGACCTAATATTAAAATTCTTCTTTCCCACTGCAACTTTTTTGGGAGAAGGGGTGCCCGGCACCTGGTGCAGAATTTTTAGTTAACGGCGTGCTATATAAGTAGTTTTAGGTTGTGTACCCGCCCAGGATCACCTGCAACGTTGGGCTTCTGTACGATAAGACGATCAACAAGTGCATCAAGGTGATATAAAAACAAAAATAATTTAAACTACATCAGTTATCAGGGGTCTTCTGAGAGATTGCATGAAATCGAGACCTCCCATTGTCAAACTGTTCAAAGTGCTTCGATCCGGCTCAAACTTATAAATAATCCCATTCAGACTCATTCCTGTAAGGATGGAACGTTTCCGTCCTGCCTTTGAAATATGGGAGCATTTCGAGGACCTTGCCACTGCAAGAGCGGGGCTGAGGTGACATTTCTGGCTTCTTAGGTTCAGATTTCCATGAATTTCAACATAATCCTGCCCATTTTCGATCGTCGTCACTTGTCCGACGGGACAGAAGCCCAAGGGTCAGGACTGCATCGAGGTTATTTCAAACACAGACACAATTCATCTCCTAAAATATTTTCCAGATCAAGGCATAGCTGCATTGATGCTAAATAATCTAAAAGTTGAATTAACTCACCGATAAATGATTGTGTAATTTATTGTGGAATTCGTGATAACTATTATCATAGCACACGCAGTAAGTGGCGAGGAAATAAATCCTATTAGTAATACAACGTGGGTCGTGGCTATAGAGAGATCGAGAGTGAGCTGACGACTCTGGAATAATCAATGAGTGAATACAAACAACAACAACAACAAGTCAACAACATCAAAAGCAAACCGAAGAAAGCTGAAATTCTGACGTTGGTTTGAGAGAAAAGGGAGAAACGCATCCTATGTAACGAATATTCCTCGCTACATGAGAAGAAAAGGCACATGAGTAATCTTTCTGAACGGAAATCGATAAATAGATATCTAGATATTTTTTATATGGCAGAACAATTGTTCTTGATCTTATGCAAGTCAATCACATGCTATAACTAATCTGGGAACGATTGCTACTACATAAGCGCTGTTCAATCGCTGAAATCAGTCGACAAAATGAAACTCCTCTTCCTCCTCATCTCCTCCCTGCTGCTCGTCGGTGTCGCGGAGTCATTCGCTTTTGTAAGTTTTCATCTTTCATTTTATGTATCTACCACGTTCAAAATGAGTGTATTGGTAATTGAGCAACAACAACAACAAAAACAAACAAAAACAAAAACAAAAATCTCAGTCAGCCTGTTACGAAGATGAGTACGTGTACTGTCGAAGCAGAGTAAGCTGCAAATGTATGGAAGCGAAGGTGGGCTATTTTATTATATGAAAGGACACTGGACTATTTTTATGGAAATTAACGGTGGATTGGTACATGAACAAGCAGCCAAAACGTGTTTTCTTGTGTGTGTGTGTTGTGCAAGGAAAGTTCTCTTCATTCAGACTCCCGAGCAACTGGCACAGACATGCACGCCAGGCGTTGACAAAAAATGCATCAAGGTGAATAATTCTGGAATCACTTTAGGTTTTTTATCGGATAGGTTATTCAACAACTAGATATAAATAGAAAGGAAAATTCAATTTCAGGTCTGCCCGGAAGGTCAAAAATACGAAAAATACCTGAAGAAGTGCTTTTAAGCCTCTGAGGACGCAAAGTCGAAGACGTCTTCGGAATCTTCGATATCGTGTTTATTCAAGAAAATAAATATTTTATTGCTTCAACTCCGGTGTTTGCCGATTATGTCCAGAAAACAAATTATATTTCAGTGACTTCCGACGTATTGAATAGATTGGTGTGATCTCAGTGTTGTCAATGAGAGACCGAACAATCATTTTTTTCAACAATCATTTTATAATCCGAGAGTAGACCACTGCATGACATTGATTAAAGCATTGCGAAACAATATTTACCCTTTTTAGCAATAAAATTTATGGAAATATAGTTTCGCACCGGTCACCTTGCAATTAAATGATTACTCATCTGGGAATTCCTCTACTATAAAAGCAGCTTATTGTTCTAAATCTACCATCAAGATGCGCCTTCCCTTCTCTCATCTCATTGCTTCTCTAGCGCTCACAAGGGAACCCCATAACAATAAGTGGGCATCCTAACTGAGTAAATTTGTTATCACATGTCGAAAGGGACCCCTCAGGGAAGTCCGAATCAACTCTAACATTATTGGATAATTGTCTCCTAATTGTAAAGTCAACAAGATAATCGACAACGATTGCATCACAACTCCGATTGATGAACCATATTGAAGGATTTTCCCGGTAAAAGGACTCAATCCCCTTCTTGATAATCTATATGAAATTATTTGACCCCGCTCCATCGTTTGTGTACCTACTCCTCTCACAACCTCCTTCCTATAAAAGCAACGTTTCGTGGACGGAATCCATTCACGATGCGTCTCTTATCGCTTCTTTTCACGTCTCTCGTGATCGCTAACATTGTGGAAGGAATGCATGACCCGTCGAAACATTTCAAGGTTGGCGAATTTCATTTTCGTATTGGTTTATGATTATTATTATTCAGTTTATTGACGTGCACCGATGCCCTAAGGGCTCGCGATTGATCTGCCCTCGAGACTCACTGTGCTACTGCTATGGCGGATTTCCGAGCAAGACTATCGTTGAGGTACGAATGGATTTTTTTATCTTCTTCAGATCAACTTCGTATAGTTTATGTTTCACGTTTCAGTCAATCAGAGGTCTAGAGAATATATGGGATTGCTCAACTCCTTGATGATCAATCCAATTCCTTTTTCAGCCCATCTGCCCTGATGGCACCACCTATGATCCCAAGTCGAACGAGTGCTTCTATGCTAGTTGCCCGTCTCCCTTTGTTGTCAACGAGGATGGAGATGGCTGCATTATTTCCGTTGTTTGACTGATGAAATTTATGTGAAGAATATAAATCGGTGTCTCATCCTCTCCGTGTTTTTCTCATTTTATCCGTGTTTTTGTCTCATATTAACCGTTATCCGATGCTAAATGTATGTATCTGCTTTTCGAATCTACACTGGGCAATAACCATATCTGAGTATAATATCTGAATTTTAGACACGTTAGGCATCTGAATCATCATGAACTTACGTCGATGATTGATTGATTACTGACGTCATCCGCCTTCTCGTAGCGTGGTTGGTGACTCACCGGGTGACATGTTTGACTTTCACCCCTTACTTTGACTCAAAATATAGAGCATGCGAATGTTGTATGCCTAATGTACGAATGGACGTAGTGAAGGTATTGCAATTTATCGTTACCAGTAAATGTACAGAACAGAATGAAAGACAATTATTAGTCCCGGCTCGCAATTTCATTGCACACTCTACTACTCCTGGGATAGGGCTCAGAACCGGGGGATTCCTTGAGTTAGGACAATTTTTTAAATGGTATTATTAGTTTCTGAATCGGAAAACGCTGGAAGACTTCAATTCGTAGGTGTCACGAGAGATGGGGCGGACCTGACATTGAGTGAATGTACTTAATCATTGATAATTTTCAGCCAATAATACAGTGGCAAAATACTGGAATACAGTTGAATAACAAGAACAATTTCGATTAGGGTCATGAAATCCACCTACCTTCAATCCCCCAATCCCGTGTCCTGATGACTTAGCGCTGAACTTGACTGCATCCGACGCAGCCACTCTGTTCACCGTGGTCGAGTCGGATTCTAAAAAAGGCCATACTCTCCCACTTTCCAACGCTTTCTCGTTCCCCTAACTACGAGAGATAATTGCAAAATGAGAGAGTCAGACGATTCTTAGATGTAGATAATTCTCACCCTTCTGCATCACAGCCTCCGTTCGCTCGCAGGAGTTCTCGAAGTAGAGCAAGTGGTCGACCAGAGTGGGGCTGAAATTTGAATTTTGTTTTTAGAGCGCACACTAAGAATGCATTGAATTGTCTGAAGATCACAAGCTTACGTTCACCTTGTGAAACCTAACCGTGATACGACAAAGACGCGAAATACGGAAAAATGGGAAAATCAAAAATAAAATTGGCAACTAACGAGAAATCAGACGGGTTCGATGCCGAATCGGCATCGTTCAGCTCGCATTTACCCTCCGCGAAGTTGAAGGAGGCCGACTGGAACGGATATTGTTGTTGTTGTTATTGTTATTCTTATTGTTGTTGTTGTTATTGGACCATAACAATAATAACCTTGCACGCGTAATCCGCCGACAGCGCGCACAGCTCGATGCACATCTGCAGGCCCTCGTAGGAGGGTGGGAGGCTTTCGAAGGACTCGCGCGGGGAGACCTATTGTTGTTGTTGTTGTTATTGTTTTTATTGTTGTTGTTATTGTTGTTTTCCTCACATTGAGCGTGAACTCCCTGAAGCCCATGAAGGCGCCGCAGTGGTGGAAGACGGCGAGTTTTTCTGGAAATATAATCTTTACGATACTTAAATATGTTTCACCGCTGCAATTAAACAGTGAAGTCGACGGAAAAAGCGATCGCGTTCCGATTACTGTGGGCAAAAAAATTATTAAATCAAATAACGCACTAGCAAAGCAGAATCTCGTGCTAGTAGACACTGAGAAGTCATCAGCGGACGACTTTCTCATCGAGATCCCGTCAAAGTCGACGTTGCACTGGCACGCATTGTCCTTCTCTGAGAACGTCACGGAGCGAGCGCCGTCCTGATTTTGATAATTTTAAAGTTTGATAACTTATTCTTGCTAATTATCGAGAAGAAGTCAATTGACTGAACACTACGGTCGATTTCTATCAAACGATTGAAACATATTCTACAAATATCTTTTTTGAGTCAAAAACGTAGGTAAACTCACCACTTCATTACACGCGTTCTGGCAGGCTTCCCTGCTCTCCACTGGTGCTGATCCCTTAGGTCCGTCGATATCCGGTTCGGCGTTCTCGAATCGCACCCACAGAGGGATCTCGTCGTCGAGGCAACCTTAAATGTTATTTTTTGATGAAGAATTGTTAATTAACCTTAATTAGCTAATTAATTAATAAGACTGAACAAGTACCAGTAACAACGGCCTCCGCGTCGGCAGTCTGATCGTCGACCACTGGCCGGTTTCTGATGGAGATCTGAGGCATCTCGGTCTCTTGCTCAATTTCGATACTGCAATAACATTTTTCAGAAAATAACATTGCTATTGAAATGTTCATGAAGCTCATCTGTTGAACTGGAGCTCGAAATACGAGCCACCGTCTCTTCATTTTGCGCACTCTCTCGCCCGGTCGGCTGATGAGAGTGTGGATAATGAGGAGACGGAGACTCGAATTTTGAGCTCTAAATCTCACGGTTCAGGCGCCTCTGTCGTCGTAGTCGTCACGATTCTCCTCGTCACTACTGCCCTTCTAGTGTAGGCAGTGCGAGCGGCCCGGGTCGTCGTGGTAGTCGAGGGGGTTGTGGGAGGAGAGGTAGGGAGGTCCTGCGAGTGAGATTCTCGTTCGGATAGGTTTCACTGGCAATACAGATCAAATGGCTTCGATTCAGAGTTAATATTTGAGGTACTGCATTTTGCAATTAATATACTCACATCCTCAACGGCTCCTCCAGACAATTGCTGAGCGAAGAGCTCAGCCTTGGAGAGGGTGTTCTTCTTGAGCTCCTGAATTTATTGTTTATTCTTTATTCGAAAAGTCGAATAAAGCTGAGATGAGGCGTGCATGCGATTATGCATTATTTCATCATCCATAAGCTATGCAGTTGTGCAATGGGCGGAGCCTAATCTCTGATTGTGCTCTAATCCAGTGCAGTGTCGTGCTCGTGAACACACCGTGCGCGCGCTCAGCCACGGATGGCGCGCGTTTGTCGCGTGCGGCAGCGTGCGCGGCACGTTCCGAAAACGCGGCTGCGGATTTCGAAATGTTTATTAAATCAAATATTATGTTAATAATTTGAAAAAATAGTATGTAACTCACAGTCTTCTTCTCATCAGGCTTCACAACGGGCTTTGAGGGCGATTTGCGAATCTCGCTCACCGGCTTGCGGGGAAGGGCCTGAAAATATAGTTTTCAACGAATTTCAAAGGATTATTTCCGAAAATATGTTTAGTCGATTTGAAAAATAGCAGAAACAGTTTGGAACAGCAAACGTGACTGTTCTGGGAAAATTGCAGCTATAAAACAGCAAAATTTTCAATAGAATCAGTCAACAAGATGCGCCTTCTCAACTCGCTTCTATTCGCTACTGTTCTCGCTGTTGGCTTTCAAGAGGCCAGAGGAAAATCAGTTCCGAGTTTGGTTGGTAAATTATTATTTAAAATTGTTTATTGTTTAAAAAACTTGTTTAAAAATATTTAAGGATAATCCAAACGCCGAGAAATGCTCTCCTGGCTACGTCCATGTCGCCAAGACAAACAAGTGCGAGAAAGTCAAGGTAATTATAGCATACTAAATAATTTGAGCATGTGGTGGGTGCGCTAAAAATTGTATTTAATGATTCATCGACGTCAAGGTTCCACGCTGTCCGGATGGAACGCTGTACTATTGTCCCATCCCTCTCAAGCCCAACGAGCCGCCAATTCCGTGTGTTTGCGTAGTCAAGACGTCTAATGAGGTATGAGAAGGCAATTTAGAGCTTTTTTGAGAGAGCCATCGAGGTATTGCAAATGTTTTCAGGAGCCGGCTTATGGCTATCTGCAAATCGATATTCGAAAGCAGTGCCCTGAGAATCTCGCATACCACCCTCACACGCATGAATGCATCAAAGCAAGGATACTAAAACATAGCCATTTTTTTCGAGTACGAATTTATAATATTAATTCTTCAGCTGGAACTGACAGAGAAAGCTCCGAAGGCTCCACTCTGTCCTAACTCGCCCCTTCCTACAGAGTTCTTCTGCGGACCGCACTATGAAGGGTGCAGGTGCTACATGGCGAGTGCATCGATAAATGATGATCATCAATTCATGCGTCGTGTACGTATTTCAGAAGAGACAGATAAGGTGCGATGAAGGACATGAGCTGCATTACACCAAGGAGGGAGCGTTCTGCTATGCGAAAGTTCATACGGTATGTTATTCTTTTACATTATATTTTGAGACCAGTCAATGTGGATAAGATATTTCATCTATCCAACCAGGCGCTTCGTCCTCCCACTGAAGATGAGTGCCCCCGCAATCATCCCTACTTCGTGAACAAGAAAGGAGAGGGCGAATGCAGCATTGCTCGTTGGATCATTGAGCCAGAAGGGGGAATGGGATGACTCGACTAGATCGTTGCCCTTTGGCATGAATAAATGATGAATTACGCATTGTGATCGTACTTGGAGTAGTACAGAAGAATACAATGAAAAGAGTTTTTGATTTTGAAAGATGGGCTATAGCCTTGTTATCACGTTTCCGTCGATCAAAGCACCTGGTGAGAGCGATTATTCTATAATCTTCTTCTCAAACCAACTAGACTCGGCGCTATCGATGAAAAAGATATAGTTCCTTTCATCACATCGATATTCTTCTAGTTATTGCCAAGACACCGTGGAATTGTCTTCTCCGACTGTCTGAAACTATAAACCGAAGCACTACTAAAAAGTCTGCTACTATAAAAAGAAGAAACGTTTTGACTGGAACTATCAACATGCATTGTCTCTCGTTTTTATTCGACTTGATTCTCCTCTTCCTCATCTTCCAAGAAGCTTCGTCTAGATCGGTCCCAGAGGTTGTTTCATTTTCACATTCAAATATCTCATCCCAAATGTAGATCCCTAGCACCACAGCCGCACCGATTGGCCCACTCTGCCCAGCCAATCAAGAGTACTTCTGCGCAAGAAATGGAGAAGGGTGTCGCTGCTATGAGGTTCCATCTTTAAAACGAATATCTCGGCATTTTCCAACATTCATTTTCCAGCATGTGGGTGATATCGATTATTCTTCTCGTGACTGGTGCAAGGGATCCGAGTTGCAATGCAAACCCAAGAGCTGCGAGTGCTACAAGAGACTCGAGAAAGTCCGTGGCGTCATTTTTTGTGATATTTTCCTTTACTATGTTTACAAATCAATTCAAGGCCCTTCGCGAGCCCACTAAGGACGAGTGCCCGCCCGGCCATCCCTATTCTGAGGACGGATGCAGCACGAGCAGATTCTACGATTGATTCGAGCTCAATTCAATCACGATAAAATATCACTGCGCTTGTGCTGATGATCGTCCACATATTCTTAACAAGGAACCAGGAATACAAGGAGTGCCATAGTTTAGTAGTCTTAGAGTAGTAGCAACCATGAGGGACAAATCCTACTTTTTCAATAACCGATTTTAAAGACTAAAAAGCCTCACATCATCCTCATACTCGATCTCCTCCGACTGCGCGTCGGGAATGGCCAGGAACTTCTTCTCCACGGGTTTCTGCTCGGCTTCAGGGAGGACCTGAAGGGGTCAGGGGTCAGAAATCAGAGATCAAGGATCAAAGATTAGAGATCACAGATCAAAGATCAAAGGCGTACCACTCCCAGATCCTCGCTCTTCTCCTCCTCATCATCATTTGCGACGATATTGGCCGCTGTTGTGGTCTCTTTTTCAGGCGCACGGGCGACCTGCATTGATTAATTTGATCTATTTTGCCTTCTCGCAGACTTCTCCTATTAGCGAAGAGTGGAGCTATTACCTTCTTTCTTCTGAACGGGATCTCTCCATCGTTAATCGGCCGCTGAGTGGTCTAAATTTGTCTTCTTACTTACCATTATTATGAAACTATTGAACAACTCATCATTATAGAAGGCGGGATACTAAAGTAAGGACACTGTGAAGCCTAACTGCACAAACATTGAATTAACCAGTTATATAGTCACCAACCGTGGTCGTAGTCGTTGCTTCCTCCTGTTCCTCCTCTTCCTCCACCTCTCTGCCCATCAATTCCTCGTACATCTCCGGGTAGTTCTCGCGCAGCGTCTCGATCTTCTCTTTGAGGTGCTGAAGAAGGGGATTATACACAATATTATGCAGTTTCTCTCGCATTTCGGATCGTAATGAAGTCATTATGATTATAGGAATGATATTTGGGCTTTGAAACATAACAGCGTTGTCGGACAAGAAGGATCAGTTATTATCGAGATCAAAGATCAAAGATCACCTTTCTGATTTGCTCCTTAATTTCTCTTAACTCCGCTCGCTCTCCATCGTCGCGAGCGCGTTTCTCCTGGAATTTCATCATTCACTCGTTGTATTTCCTCACATGAATATGAAATACGTTTTACAAAGAAAATTTTCGCTGGATGTTAGGATATGTCATTGATTTATTCAACACTGGCCTGGAAAAACATATAAAACCCTTCTAAAACTATCACAAGGAAAACGAATAT
Organism: Pristionchus maxplancki; assembly: GCA_900490775.1. Lineage (NCBI taxonomy): Eukaryota > Metazoa > Nematoda > Chromadorea > Rhabditida > Neodiplogasteridae > Pristionchus > Pristionchus maxplancki. The sequence goes on from LS571178.1 coordinate 204,392, forward strand.
TTAAATTTCGGAAAGTACGATATTTTTTCAAACCTTTCTCTGCTCGATCTCGAATGCTTCCGTGTTGCGCTCGATGTCGTCCAGCAGATCGTCCATTGCTTCCTGAATTTATCTTTGATCTTTGATCTTTGATCTTTCCAGATACCTTCATGCCCATGTCCTCCAGAGTGGGCGGGGCCTCAGTAGTTGTGGTAGTCGTGGTGGTAGTGGTGGTCTGCAAATTGATCAGAGTCTTAACCCGGTTGGTTTGCGTCTCACAATATCAAAAACTAACCCAGTCAGCGCTATCGATCTGCTTCCTCTTGGCGAGCTTGCCGCCGCGCTTGCGAGCGACCACGGGCGACTTGAACTCCTGAATGAAGTTATTAGCATCGCTGTATAGAAGCTGATTAGATCAGCATATCAGACGTGAACTCCTGAATGGAACAATTAATTTGGTTTTTTTAAAGACTATCTACACTACCTCACAATATTAGATTTCCCTGAATATTTCATCGAACATACTTGCTATGAAACATAACTCAACCCAGAGATATAATTTCTAAATGTTTACCTTCTCCTTGGGTTCCTCTGTGGTCGTGGGCAGTGCTTGCGTCTCGACGGGTAACTTCTTGAGTGTGTCTTCTGCAAATGAAATATGTTTGAGGCTGCTTGTTTTGTATTTTTGATTAAAATAATAAGAAAAATGGCAGAAAACGCAAAAAAAACTGACCGAGGCATCTCTTCGCCGTCACGCGGAAGTAGATCATGCGGGGCGCGAATTCGGCCTGCAAAAAGATAAATTGATTACTCTATCCTGCCTGACTTAGATGTATTATTTTCACTGTACCTGTTCCGATCAAGTACTAGCGATGAAACATATCCGTTTTATAACTTTATTTTGGGAAATTTGTAGCATAAGTAATATCCCAACCTGCTCGGCCCCATCATCCAGGAAGAAGTGGCAGAGGTGGCTTGCAGAATCGTAGACGATGGAGCGGCAGCGGGTCTGCAATTGTTTTCCTTATTATGTCGAAAAACTTCAAACGAGCTTTTCTCAGTCAAATTGTCGTCATATCTCATCATTCAATACAGAAACGCAGATAACTTTAGAGATATTGGCGGTCTTTTATTCTATTATGGAGAGAGGTAGCCTAGGGCGAGAACTCACCGCAGTAAGCGCGCAGAAGTGCAGGCACTCCTCCTCGCTCTGCATCCGGAACTCGGAGTGGTAGGACTGGAAATATTTAGTTTTTGAAAATTTACTTTTCCAAAAATTTTCACTGTTCTGGATATACAAGCGATTTTCTGTACCTTCATTCCAACCAGCTTGTGATTCGGGTAGCGCTCGAAGCATGGTCGGAGGGCTGTAAATTATTATTTCAGATGACTTTTGAGCCACCTATTATCCGCATTCCTCACTGTTTTCCTCCACCTGTTTCCCCAATCTCGTTTCGGTGGCGAAAGAAAGGGAAAAGAGAGGGATAAAGAGCGAAAGTGGGTCTCTCCCATCGGCAATGATAGCGAAAAGAGGGAAAGGGGGAGATAGATCATTAGGGTAACCCAGATTTCCAGGGAAAGTGACTGATGATAGGCGATTGAGAGGACTAAATTCGAAATTCAAAATGGTTGGAATATGTTTCATCGATCAACGAAAGGGCGTTGAGTATCTCATATGTTGATGTCAACGTGACTATTAATTTTAAAAACCAAAATATTGCCTTTCAACTCATTGCGGTCCACGGCTGCTACTGCAGCCAGCAAAGTCGCGCCCAGGAGTAGGAGTCGCATGCCTGAAAGATCGACGATCAAGTGATTCTGATTCAGCAAACGTAGAGAATTGATAACCGACACTAAGAAATGAGTCAAGCAAGCAACAAAAACGAAAGCCTCCGAAAAATCCGGCAGAAAAAAGTAAAAGTGAGATGCAAAGCTTTCGCGCGCACTCGGGGGGGGCGATAACTCTCCGCTGATATCCCCCAAGAAACGTTGGAATGAGCCGAAATCGACCCAGTTCAGGAATTAGCGGCGGAAAAGAGAGGGATCCTCCTCCTTTTCCATCAATCCACCAGGCATTTGGACAGTTCTACTACAATCCTATCACAGCCCGGATGCTGAAAGAGGCAAATGGAATGCAAATGGAAAGAAGGGATTTATCCCTCCTCTGATCTTCCCGGGTTCTTCAATTCTCATCCCCGGGGCGGCACGAGTGGGCAGATGCTTTGGCAGATCTAATCTTAGCAGACTCGAAGTATCTATCCCGCCCGATCTCGCCAATACGCAACAGGGTGCCCGGCAAGAACGTCTCTCGAATTTGAGGTGTCTCTCGCCGATCAAAGAAGCCAATTACATGAAAAACCCTTCCGCCCACTCTCTTTGCCCAGGACGCTTTGCCATAATAGGCGATATGCATCTGTATGAATCGATTCGCGGCAAGAAACCGATCAAAACAGGAAGTGGAAGAGGAGGATACTCAAAGCTGAAAGAATTTCGAATACTGAGTTTATCGCACTATTCACAGTTAGAACATTATTGGCGGCATCACTGGGCATATGTAAGATCGAATATTCGACATTTCCATAGAGAATCATCCGCAACGAGAATCCAGCCTGCAAAATTCACAGTAAGATCTGATTCTTTGTCGTAAATTTGTTTTTACCCAGACTTGGAGCGACTTGAAATCTTCTTCATTATCGGTTTAGTAGACTCGGCGTCCTGAATATAATTGAAAAGTAGATAAAATAAGATTTAGAAAATATCGCTCACCTCTTTCACCCGATTGAAATCCTTGTAATAATGCGGATTCCTGTACTTGCCGCCCTCTCGCGGAAAGTGGTTCCACCAGTTGTACCTGTAATTCATAATATTGGTCATTCAGTCCCTAAAAATTATTTCGGATTTATCATAGTGGAATATGCTTCACTGATACTAGAAAATGTACAGCGCTCCTCTAAATGGATTTCTCGCAGTTGTTCAATTGTATTACACCAATTATCAGTTTCGTCAATCGATAGCGATTAAGGCTTACCCCATCACGAATAAAATCACGTTGAAAATCACGAAGAAAGGTAAGGAGGAGCATTCGAGATCGAACATCTGTGATATTTTGGCAAATATAATGCACAAAAATCATTAACATGCTCAACATCCTTGAGAAATTAGACAAGACGTGAGGTAAAGAAAGTGAGTATTCAGTGAAGTACTCAAGTGAAATGGTACAAGATGCTTATCGTTGTTATGAACAGAAAGGTTTTTTTATCTGATTGTAAATCGAGTCTTTTCAGGAAGCTGGCTTTTCAAAACCATTCAGTTATGTTTCATCTTGAAATAATATGACGATACTCAACTGGAATTTCAGTATTGAGTCAGTGTTTTTGATAAAAATGACACTTTTGAATCACAGTGTGAATTAAATAAAGTACTCACGCAAGGACCATTATAATCGCGTTGAAAACGATGAAGAACGAGCCAGAGGACAGCTCGAGGTCCATCATCTTTAATTAATTAATTCTAAATCATATACAATTATGTAAACGCGAGTATTGTTGAAGAATGAATTCTCAGAAAGAAGAAAATGACACGTTTTCAAAGGTGAATCAGAAGCAATCGGAATACGCAAGAAAAGCTCCGATAGAGCAGTGATGGCGAATTTAATTGAGCAATACGAACGGGTTACGATGATAATCTACTCTGCTTGGCTGTTATGCAGCAACGTGTTATCCTAGGGAATACATGTTTTATAAAGCGGAACTGCTGATATATCTGAGTTATTTTTTTCATTGCCTCGATGGTGATTCACAGTGCATGTAATAGAATATTCCATGCCCTCTTCATTAATCTCCTGTGTCGCTGTTACAGCAACGTGTTATCCGAGGCGAATACATGTTCAGTAAGGAAATAAGTTGATGCCTTCGATAATGATTTTATCATTTTTAGCACGATTAAACTGAACAATGAGTGATGAATAACAATTAACCCTTGTTTCTGCTGTAGCGAGCCTCGAGTCTGAAATAAAACACAGTTCTTTGTTTCTGAATTTGTTCGACTCACACCGACTGCGCACATACTGAGAGACGCTTTACCGCTGCAGGGACCATCAATGAGGTATCTACCTGAAATAAATCTATCGTTTATTTCTTGATTTGACAAAAGCTGATGGATTGCTCTCTTCATTATGCACAGTCTATAGCGGCGGATCGGCGAGTGAGTGCGTAGAATGAATAGAGTGAAGTATCACCTTTTGTCTACCGTTAGCTAGGTAAAGGGTATATCTATCACTTACTTCACTCTTATCTTTCTTCGTGAGAAATTGCTCAGGATTCGCCATGGGGAAAATATTCCAGTAGAAAATCCTGCAATTTTGCAATTTCGAAAATGATTCGGATGAGTTTCACAGGATCTTGAAAGTAATAACGTTGAGAGATATGACAGTGTTTCTGTGATTCTTTTCTAAATAACATAAAAAATTTACAGAACTCACCCAAACGCCAGCACGATCGCGTAGGAGATTATGAATATCGGGCCAGAAACGATGGTCAGAGGATAAAAATGCATGCTACTCCTCGATCAATGGAGAATCCTGATGATTTCGCTGTATGAAACGGCAGAAACTTCTCTGTTGTTTTTGACACAGCCAAAACACAGCATTCTACCACGAGAGAAAAGAAGAGTCATTTTGCATAATCGAACTGCAAACGCAGACGCATATCGTAATTCTCATTCTGAGCGGGAGAACCGCGATATTTTTATGAGATATCTCATATTTATAAACTGAATTGCAGTTCGATTACGGTAACGCGGGAAAATTCAAAAGTGAATCTCCTTGTTCGCCCTTACCTGGATATAACAAAATGGGTCAGAATGCAGACAATGTAGATCTGAAGAGAAGTTTCGCCGTTCTCAGCAAGAAGTAAGTTCCAGAACAATGGGAAGTGTCTATGATGCTAATTTCCTCTCGTTTTCACTCCAATGTTCACGCAAAACGTGTTTTGCCCGGTTATAATACACGTATGGCGGGAGGGTTTTCGCATTGCTGTGCATTCCTTTAGTTGTTGTTCGTTCATTTATGATTCTACCTAAGAAGACATAAGGCCTGTCGGACTGAATTGAACTGTGCTATAGGCCTATCAGAGGCTCCCCGCAGGACGCAAATGCCTTGATTGACGGGGTCACCTTTACTTGTATGCTTCATTATTATTTCCTTGCCTTCCTTAAGACCATGTCTTTATTTCCCGTTCGATACAACAACATTGGGGGTAGGATTGAACAATTATGCGGTCGCTGTCACAAGGTTATGTACAAGTTCAATGGGATCCCGTGAGGTCGAGAGGCTTGGAGAGACTAGAGAGGGGAGATAGAGGTGATGAGACTTTGTACAGATGCTGATTTCAGAATTAGCCTTCAGATCGAGAGTCCAGCCTGAAATTAAAGCAAATTTCAGTTATCGCAGCTAGTTTACATTATTGCAGCTTCGTAAATAGGTTCAGACGATAGGCTACTGTTATTTCAAATAAAGCATTGCTAAATTATCCATAAAATTTTCTCTAGTCTACTATTTTTCCTATGAAAAATCGACTGATTGATCGTGTTTTTCTAATTAATCACTTTGCATTTGTAATTTTCTGAGCGAGAGACTGCGTAAAATCAAGAGAGTCAGATCATCGATCAACTCACCCAGTCTGGACGCAACTCGTCAATAGTTTGCCAGTGGACGGGAGATCCAAGGAATTGTCCACCTGAAATTCACCAAATTACAGCGTGCCTGACCACATTTCATCGTAAACATGCTGATTTAGTTATGCACATTACACGCTGTCGAAAATTTGACTAGACTGGCAATTTCTCAAAAGGAGCGTTGATCTACCTTATTCTCTTCAATGACGGGCTCAATCCTCTGCAAATTCGAATAGTAATCCGGATTCCTGTACTTGCCGCCCTCTCGCGGGAAGTGGTTCCAGAAGTTGTAACTGCAAAAAATATATTTTAGGTTGTGAGGGAAATCCAGAAATGTTTCATAGGCGTCTTAATCAATTGCTGATTGGAATAAATCCAGTTTTGATGAGAAAAGACAAAAAATAAGGAGAAATACACTATTTTTTACTCTATAATCATTCTCTCATGAGATATGTTTCACGAATGGTATCTAAAAGCCATTCTCGGGAAAAGTTAATTGACCTGAGACAGTGCATTGTAACTCACCCAACTACAATTAGTATGGAGTTGAAGAGGATGAAGAATGGTACCGATGAGGCTTCGAGGTCCAGCATCTACAATAGAAAAATGATCAAGTTATCGCATTTTTCGTCTGACTCTCTCCATTCCGCACGCTCTCTCGCTTTATCTGCTCGAGATTGCTACTAACAACGTCTTGAACTCACGGAAAGAACGATGAAGGGGATAGAATAACGGAGCGAGAGGGTCGGCATATTCACGCAATAACACACGGGGCGTGTAGGAATGTTCACGATGCTAATCTTGTCTCGACCTAAGTGCCCCAACCCTCTGCCTTAGTCAGAAATAAGAGATTGCACGTAAAATAAGTAGAGTTCGAAGGCGTTCTCTTCTCTACGGTCAGAGAAAAGATAGACTATGAAAATTTGGAGGGAAATTCCTTATCGCCACCACTTAGAACTACACGGGAATGGTATCGTGTTTTCGAATCGGAGAGACGATGGCAGAAACGAAATAAATTCAAGAAGATTACGTGAAAAAACACGCAGATTGAGCGGATTTCTGATTTGATAGAGGATGTGATGAAGAAAAAGGATTTTGAGGAAACAATGCGTTCACGCGCTTCATGCAACAGCTGTTCGATTGAGGCAGTGATCTGGTAGGAGAGGGTGTGGAAATAATAAGAAAGAGTCCGGAACTTAAGGACAGTCATTTCGAAAATAGGCTGTACTTTGGCATCGAAGAATGCGAGAAGGCTCCAGAACAATGTGAAGATGGTGGATACTCATTGATCTATTTCGAAAGACAAGAAAAAAGCAGGCGAGAATGCGCCATAACTGCGAAACAGCTGATCTGATAGAAGAGATGCGCTCAGAGTTCAGATTTTCTATCGTCTGGCAGGAAAAATGAGATATTTCTAGAAATATTTCGCCAGAACAACGCAACAGGCGCATGATCACATTCTGATCTGGTAGGAGAGAGAAATGAGACGAGGAAAGAGAAATGAGGAAAGCAAAAAAACTGGTGATGAACAGCTGCTCGATTTATTGCGTGAACTGGCGGATTAACTGGCATTCTGAAACCAGCGGGGAAGGGATTTAGAGCAAGATTGGGTTTGAATTGACTTCATTTATGATCAATCGTGACTCTATTTGACCTGACCATGTAAGAAAACAATTGAATTGAATTGCACGTCAGATAAGTTTCACGTGAAACATAAAGTAGTGTGGAAGGATTCATATTTAGTGAAGAGGTTCGTTTCTCTGCGGAAAAAAAATAAAATTAATGAAAACGTGAACGTTCGAATAATGGCAGAGAATAGTACGACATAGGTGCTTCAGGCCCCCAAATCTGGAGAAGGGGAAAGGAGGAGGGCTAAAGTCCCTACACACTCTAGAGGGCCGGCAATTCTCTCGATATGCCACGCTCTCTCGCTCCATTTAACCTCCTAGACACCCGGCATAATGGAGAGACCGGCAAGAGGGACCCTGCAAGCCCTCAGGCAATCTCCGGAAGCGAGAGAGCGCGAGAAGTGAGGAGGGCGGCAGAGATGAAGAGGACAAAGCAAGTAATAACAGGAGGGGTGGAACATTAAAAGGGAGGAATGGTCGGACTCTCTTGCTTTCACGTACTCTCTCGCTACTCTGATCGCCGAGAGAGCATGGTGAATTGAGAGAGCCAGATTGTTGGGCGTTTTGCTCTGCTAAATGCGGAAGCAAGAACTGGTAGCAGTACTTAGCAGATTGCTGGGGAGAAATACTATTTTGATTCCAGGTTTTTAGATCAGCAATTCAACAGAACATCAAGGTAAAAGCAAAAATCTACAGTGATGTCTCAGTCAGTCAATGAGATTCTAGGAATAATAGAGAAGGAGTAAGAATGTGTTGTTTGGCAGCGCGCGCGCGGGGTTTTCCGAACGGGGGAGAGATATTTCGGGATCCTCTGTGGAAGGAAAAACCGGTGTTTGCTGATGTTCTCTCCTCGTTTTTCCTTGCCTATCGCACGCTCTGACTTACTAGAGATTGAGAAAAATTGAGAGAGAAATCGGGAAGACACTAAAAAGCAGACAGTTGTTCTCGGATGGTGGCGAAATAATTTACTTCTGGAAGAATGAAGAGTGGCACTAAAAAAAATCAAGCGCACGAGCGAAAGGGCGGTCATATTTCACAGGTTTCGCGTTGCATTGTAAGAGAAACCGGCGAGGTTTCGTTCACTCTAGCGTCAGTGGAAACATCGAAACAGCAACAACTGCGATAGAAACGTTTCGAAACACCGACTTATTAGCATACTAGACTGAGTTAGCGCACAGCATGGGTTCGAGGGGCCAATTTTCGATTTCTCGCTATTCGAATTATAATTGCGGAGGTCAGTCGAGAGTCCCACGCGACAATTATTGAGTATGCGAAATGAATGCAGGGCTCTCTCACGGTACTTAAAAAGGCAACACCCGATGATGATTTGTAACCATTTGTAGCGCGCCACATCTTTGTCTTAGGGGTCGACTCCAGAATGTTGCTGGCGACTGTAGATGCTAAGTGATATCATTAACTCTTCATTGCTACAGCGGCTACTCTACTTTTGCTTTCTATGGAATGGCGCAATAGAAATCGTACGGTTTCGTCATTTTTGTGAGAAAGAAAAGCAGGGCCCTCAGTGCCTAGCGACCCCTCGCTCAGCTACCATGGTTGCACAAGGAATAAATAAGGAAAAAAGCTATTGTCTGACTCTCTCCATTTGGCACACTCTCTCTTCCTGTCTGATCTACTACAGAGTCCTAAGCAGCCGTAAGCCCGAATTGTTTGCCCTGAACTCGGGACAGGAGAGCAGAGTCCAGCATGGAAATCGGAGAACAACGGGAATGGAGTAGTGATGACGTAATCGCTAGCTATTTCAGTGGTCTCCAATTCCAGTTTTCTTGCGCAAAAAGAGGTTTAGAAACCGGAATTAGCCCTAGAATCTCAGGGTCAAAGGTCAGCTCGAGTGTTGCGAGCGCACGCGCGTAATTGGATTTCGTGCGAAAAGTGCCGTCGGGGTGAACGCGAAATGGCTTTGGAATCGGAAAAACGCTGGGAATTTTGCATCCTGCGTCAGAAAGGTCAGCATAATTGCAGGAAGGTGGGAATGAAGAGGATCGAAACATCTCCAGGAATCTGAGATGGAGAAATCCCTCTCTTTGAATAATTGGCTGTTGCCTGACCTCAAGAGAGCACGCAAAAGTGAGAGTCTCAGAAATACTTCTCGACATACTACACTAGGCTCTTCACTCCGCGGCGCATCATTACCATTAATAGGAGAGGAGGGGCGCGGGCTCTCCTGATTCTACATGTTCTCTCGCTTCTCTGACCCCTAGAGATCATTAAGATGGAGAGAGACTCTTATTCTACATTCACGAAAGGCAGGAGTGAGGCAGGGAATGGCAAAGTATTGAAAGCTGCTTTGCGTGGACAAAGGAATGGGGAAAGCAGGCAGAAATACTGCCTCGATGACTACAATAATCGTAACGAACGCTTTGTTTTTGCGCAATCAGGAACGCTGCAAACCCTATTATTTCTCGCAATCCATTGAACGCTTTGTCTGGGAGAAATTGCTAGGTCTTTTGCAAAACTGAGACAATTGAGTCAGTTTGCTGCCTATACTGGAGTTAGAAACTGTAAAATAACGAAAATAGACCATTCCATCGCCAATTCCATGCAAAAACGGCAGCGAACGCACAGAAATAGCGAAAAATAGCAAGCATCTGAACAACATTGGAGGCTTAAAGAGGATAGAAGAGGCGGGGCGGATAGCAACACGCCCGCGTGAAAGAAAGATCTGACTCAGAGGTAAATATTCGCTAGTATTTGACTGTGCTTTATCACTCTTGACGGTTAGAGCGAATTGCGAGAAATTCGAGCGCCGCTCTCTCTTTTTCCCGTGATCTTTACGTAGTCAGAGACAGCGAGAGAGAAGGCGGAATGGAGAGAATATCTTTCTAGACGATCAGACGGCCGAGGGACCCAGGAAATTGAGAGATTTCCTGTGTCGTTTGATCACGCAAACAGTTATTGCAGGTCAGAGAGGCGAGAGAGCGTGCGGATTAGAGAGAATTAGAGAAAACTCTCGAAAATCATGACTATCTATGCGGAATCTGTCCTTTGTTATCATTCTCGACGGTTAGAGGGTCCAGGGATTACAGAATTCGGAGAGGCCCGAGGGAGGAAAATACTGATGCCGCTATCTATGCGAAGAGTGATGTAAGTCGATGGATCGTTGGAATTGGAGAGGGCGGAGGGAGAAAAAGACCGTGGTTAGCTATGCGATCAGAAAGATCGACATATTTATGGAGTGATGTCAAAACGCGTGAGCTTTCCTGGGCCAAAATGTGGGCTGAATCACTCCTTTCTGTGGGGAAAGAAGGGAATGTTGAGTAACAAAAGCAATATCGATATGATTCATGAAATGGAAAGGAAGCGATCGAAAAAAAGTTGGAAGAGAAAACGCAGCCAATATTAAAGCAAAGAGAGAAGTGGAGATCAAACTTCCAGGATACTTCACGCACTGTACTAAATTATTCTCTGGATGGCAGAAATGCTCCCTCGCCGGTTAGAGAGAGCGAGAGATCACGGGAAATGAAGAGAGTCAGACGTTTAACCTCCGTAATCCTGTCACCCTTCAGGAGGATTAAGAGACCAACGAACTGTGAACGGTGAGCGATCGGCATTGAGGGAACAAGTATAACAAGCCGTTTTTCTCCGCAATTCGAAACCTGCCTATCTGACTCACAGATTCAGAACTGAGAGTAATTGAAAATTCGGAGGACCGCCAAATCAGTCCAGACTGGTTAGGATCTGGTCAGCTGTAACAGCTAAGCAATCAGAGGGTTGGATCACCAAAACAGGGAAGTGAGGGAAGACAGAAGCCATTTCAGAGCCAAGTAGTGCCTTGCATTCCATGTCAACGAGGAATTCAGAAAGGATATTGAAAAAAGATACATTTTGGTCGCGAGTGACGATGATTTCGGTGAATATCAAACGCCTTGAAGCTATAAAAGTCTCTACAAAGATGTCAACGGTTCTGCTAAAACGCAGCAAGAGGAAAGCTCAAGGCAATCTCGCCTTTGTGCGCTATTCTCAATCTTTTCTTCAGGAAGAGAGAATAGCAGTCCAATTAGCTCTGGCGATTGAATGGCTTGAAAGAAGCTATCTTTCGTGTCCGTCCGACGAAATAGCGTGGGAAATAGAGAGAATGAATAGCAGTTTTTTTCCGCCGAGCTAAGTAATGGAAGATTGCGCGGATGGAGATTGAACAGCCATTCTGCAGTAGGATTATTTCCATATCCTAGTTCATTCTTATCGACAGGCGAATGGAGCGAGGAAAACGGATACGAGAATAAGCCTTCTCAAATGGGAGAACACCAAAAACTGCAAGCCCGTTTGTCTTAGCGAGGCGGGAAGAGCAGTCGTTTATAACCAGAGGGTCGAGGGAATTAATGGTGCGGCATAAAATGGACGAAATCGCCAGCAGAAACAGATGGTGCGGAGAGAATTCGGGAAGGATCGTTTGTTCCTTTGCAGACTGCAATTTTCTATGGTGGAAAAAACCAAAAAACGGAGCGAAATGTACCAAAATACATACAAAAATACGTCACTGCAGTCAATTTTATTCGACGCAGACCTACTTTTACGTAGTCCTCGGACGCGAGGGAAAAATGTGCGAAATGGAGCTTCCTCTCAATTGGATTTGACGTGTTTCGGCGAAGTGGACTCTGAAGAGCGGTCTGAGTCTCACCATTTCGCGCGTTCCCTCGTCTCTCTGACCTACGAAATCTTATCTAGGAGAAGTACGACGAAGGGTGGGGGTGGGGGTGCGAAGTGGGGCTAATTTCGGGGTTATTCAGATACAGTATAGTCAGTAAAATGCTAAAAATGAGAAGCCAGATTCCAATCCTCTCAACCACCCATTCTCCATCACCCCCTTTCTTCGCTTCTTCTTCCTTCTTCCTCATCCTCTTAGTAAGGCTCTGGCTGGTCAGAGAAAGCTAGAGAGCATGGAGAATGGAGAGACTGTGAAGTCTTCCTTCTCGATTCTCACTCCTTTGTTCAGGGGGGGCTGCTCGAGAATTCAGCAGTGAGAAGGGGATAATGAGCCAGTGGGAATAAGGAAGCTGAAGTTTTCCGGAAAATAAGTGACCGAGGAACTTCTAGAAATGAAAAAAGGTGTTTTCCAGATAACGAAATCTCACATTAGATTTTCTCATTGAATTTGGAAGGAATACCTTTTGTTATCACTAATTTCACATTGTCTCAGGCAACAAAACACAATACTCTGTGATGGATACTCACTTCGGCACAAGAGGTGCACGTTTTCACTATCAGTGTATCCCTAGCCTCAGCCTGGCGATAGAGGCAGTCCAGGGCACCTGCGATATCGCCCCAGATATATCTTGACGAATTTCGGTTCAGCTATTCCGGAGAACCGAAGCTCGTAAGAATTCGTGTGTGTTTGTGACACTAATGCTGCAGAACAAGCTGCGAATTATTTGCAGAAATGTGCATGATGAGATAAATATCGTAGCCCACGAGGTTCGAAAATTAGAACTACAACGTACAAACGAGGCGCTGTTCTCAACACAACTGTTCACTGCCTTTGTACCTTACTCGATCCTTGCAACGGTACTTTTTTCTAATTCGACAGATTTCGTACATTCATTGTCTGATCAAAACAGCCCACGAGGCTCATAAATTAGAACGGAATTCGCACAGTTCTCCACTACCTTTGTAGCGTACTCGAACCCCGTGGCTAGGCTCCACTCCCCCCTCCCTTCCCTTCAAGGGGTTCGCGTAGTTTGTAGGTACACTCCACTCTCCTCATGTTCTTGTCTCACTCCTCTTCTTTTCCTCTCCCCAATCACTGCATTCTCTTTCTTCCCCAATCAACCCGCCCGTCTTATCACTAGAGAGTGACCATTCCTCCACTCGTTTCTACTTGCATACATGGTGTTTTCCCACTGATTAAGAATAGGTTTTGCACGTTTCTTTTGTGTTTCAAGACATTGTGCGCAGGCTTGTTTCTGAAAAATATAATCTGCATATTTTGTCGATCCTTTTGCTTGAGTCAGTAATTCCAGAATATTATCTTCTCTGCCAATTTTGTCAGCAACACGCTAACCTTCGGACAATGATTTTTTTGGTGATTTTTTGTTTTTCTGAAGAAGAAACCGGATCGGAATCATTTCTGTTCGTACATGATACACTTACATGATTTTCGTGAAACGCAACCTAACCATTTGCATTTTGCATCTTATCTTTCTCGCACCTAAAAGACTCCAGACCGCTCTAATCGATTCCTCTGACGTGGTCTATTTTCACTGCCATTCTTGCCATGGAACTAAGGGGTACCACGCATACTTTGTTTCCTTCCCACCACACGTAGCGTAGTGTAGTGTCCTTATCTCTGCGCTCTCTCCTAATCACTCAGTCTCTCGTCATCTCACGCTTATCAGCAGTGGATCATAGCGTGGCCTGATAGGGACGCGGCAAGGGCATTGGTGATTGGTCCCATGGATAATTCTCTCTGAATACGTGATAATATTGATTATTTCTTATCGTACCTTCAAAAAATTTCAGCAAAACTCAACTTTCAAATCTCTCAAAGATGACCAAGACCAAGTGCTACGTTGTCGGAGTCGGCATGACTAAGGTTTGTTATTAATTATTAATTAACGATTGATTATTAATTAAAAAAAATTAATTTGCAGTTCGAGAAGCCGGGCAAGCGCGACTGGGACTACCCCGACATGGTCAAGGAGGCCGGTAAGGCGATTTTTAATTTTTAATTTATTTTCGAAAATAAATAATAAAGTCAGTTTGCAGTCACAAAGGCGCTCGACGACTGCAAGCTGCAGTACTCGGACGTGCAACAGGCCACGGTGAGGGGTTACGGTAGTTGAGGGGTACTGTAGATTAGTGTGAAATGCAATTCAATTAATCGTGAAATTGATGAGTACATCTCCATGGAAATGGGCACGATGTAGTTTCAAAAACACATTCTAATCATCTGCAGGTCGGCTACCTCTTCGGCGGCACGTGCTGTGGGCAGAGATGTCTGTACGAGCTCGGATTCACGGGAATTCCCATCTACAATGTCAGTTACTGTACCTGCATGGTTACTGTAGCATCTGGGCTACTGGAGAATAGGTGCGATTGGGAAGTGCAGACATCCCCATCTACAGTGTGAGTTATTGCAGCGCCTTGATGGGCACCCAGTTTAGTACCAAGTAGAGTGCGAAATACGGGTAATCGTCTCTTCATTTTGCACACTCTCTCGCCCGGTGAACTGACTAGAGAGCACGCAAAATGAAGAGACGGAGACTCATATTTAGAGCTCAAGTACCAAGTAACGACTCAGATAGGCTTCACGCTAATTATTTCTACACGAGATGATGGATAGATCAGTTTGGCTCTCGGAGACACTTCAAAAAATAAAATCAATAATCAATAAAGGTGAACAACGCATGCGCCTCTGGATCCTCGGGCGTCTTCCTCTGCAAGCAGATCCTCGAGAGTGGTACGGTATTCGGACAATCTGGATTACGGTATTCTTAGAGTACGGTAGTGCTCCGATATATAATATTGTAAAATCTGATCATTGATCTCTCTCAGGCAACGCCGATTGCGTGCTCGCCTGCGGCTTCGAGAAGATGGCTGCCGGTAATTATTAATTATTACATTAATTATTAATTATTACATCAATTATTAATTATTAAATTAATTATTAATTAATTAAAAATTAATAATAAAATAATAATTCCAGGTTCCCTGGAGAACATGGCCGGCAACGTGGACGATCGCGCTATTTCCGTTGACAAGCACATCGAGGTTGGTCTTTGATCTATCATCTATCTGAGTTTTGAGCTTTGCCCACAAAAACTGTGTAATCCACGCTCTATCCAAGCATAAGAAATGGAGACTGGAAGTCGCGAAGCATCAAAATTCTTGGATCTTTCAGGTCATGTCGAACACCTTCGGCCTCCAGCCTGCCCCGATCACTGCTCAGATGTTCGGCAACGCCGCTCTGGAGCACATGCAGAAATACGGTTGGTACATTAATATTAATTTGATTTTTTAAAAATACTTTAAACCTAGACTAGTATTGTGAAACCTTGAGCACATGCAGAAATACGGTACGGCATACATATTAGAAGATGGATTTTGTGGATGTTGAAAAAGGAACAATGATATAACACATGCTCAACTAAATTTACTACCAATATTTGAATTGCCACTTAAAAATGTCACTTTTCCTTATATTTTTGGCAATAGAATGGGTGGATTTGCAATCTTCCCCCGATTGCCTATTATGCATTTGCAGATAATCATCCTTTGTTCAGAACTGGCAATCGGGCGAGGTTCCCCGATTGCCAGTTCCTCTCTGAGGGAAGAAATTGAGAGAAAATAGCTGTCTGAATTATGATTGAGCTTTGAAACATACTGTGAATTAAAGAACATTGAAGTGATCCGATATGTTTCAGTCAACGAACAAATGTAAAATGATGATTTTCTCTCAATTTCTTCCCTCAGAGAGGAACTGGCAATCGGGGAACCTCGCCCGATTGCCAGTTTTGAACAAAGGATGATTATCTGCAAATGCATAATAGGCAATCGGGGGAAGATTGCAAATCCAACCATTCTATTGCCAAAAATATAAGGAAAAGTGACATTTTTAGGTGGCAATTCAAATATTGGTAGTAAATTTAGTTGAGCATGTGTTATATGTTTCACACCCAACTCATCTTAGTGAGAGTGCTGGGATGGCAGTGACACTCAATTCTTTTTTTTAAAGTACAAATACATTGAAAAATAAAAATATAATCACTCGCAGGAACGAAGCGCGAGCACTTCGCCAAGATCGCGCACAAGAACCACCTGCACTCGGTGCACAACGAGTGAGTATTTTTTTTATATTTTTACTTTTTTTTATTTTTGTTTAACATTTCGAAAATTCCACCACGTGGTCGCCTCAGAAAACATGGTGTTTTGACGAGGCAGCACTTTATCAATCATGGCAGCAACAGTCAACAATAGGGACAGTAGAGGTACGTGGGGAAACCCGGATGGCTTTGACAACTATGGTAACTAGATGTTCCACTGCCTTTTAAGAAAATCGTTGTAGTGTTGGTGGTGATCTAAAATGTCATTTGAATTTGTAAAAAATTTGCGACGCTCACTTTCTTGCGGAATGTACAGATTCTGTCCTGAGATCGATCGAATCTGCTGCGGTTGAGCACCGTCGCTCACTACGGTCTCAGATGTGATGCGATTCTGAATTTATTATCAATTATTAATTTTTATTCATTTTCCGACGGGTGCTTCAAAGGAAAACTGCTTTAATTGTCTTGGAATCCTCACATGTTTATAGAATAGATTCCTGAATCGGCAAAGCTCCTGCACATCTTCCCGCAGCTTCTCGTGATTGAGTAGAACGATGAAACAGGCAATTGAAGGCTTAAAATTTCCATAAATTTTATATTTTGGACTTAAATTCCCACCAAAAGCGCGCTGATGACGTGAAAGTACTCAAGAAGTAGGCTGAACATGGCAGGAGGTAGCCAATAGGACCTATAATTAGTGTTTTCTGGCAATAATTTCAGAAAAATGACTCACATAACCGTGTAGTAGGTCAGTTGCAGTAGAATCGCCATGGAGAGGAAAAGGACCAGACGATTTAGCACCTGCAACATTTGATTCAATTTCCGCCAAGAAATCTGATCGCCGCATAATTTGCGCTTGCAAAAAGTGGTCTATCTGACTCCAAGCGATAAGGAAATGGGAGAAACGTGGTTGATCTCCGTCTAGTAAGCACCAGATAGTCGGTGCTGCCGAACCCATGATCCCTCCGCAAAAATACGCCAGGAATAAAATCCAATCAACTGCTCAGACATTTGCGGCGCTTGCAACGATCTGCACGCTTTTCTGGATAAAAATACTCACCAGCGCGGTTTTTTGATTCTCTACGTATTGATATCGATGCTTATAGCGTCGGTCGGTATTTTTCATCCTTCTTTCGTATGAACGCCGACTAAACCAGGGCAGGAATGAGAACATCTGAAAAATATGTTTCACCACTGATTCAACCTCAGTGGAAGTAGGATGAATCGTTATATCCAGGTGATACGATGACAAAAACCTACCACCACACTCATCGCCCACTCCACGCCGACAATTACGAGTAGAGGCAAGAGGGTTAGAGCTCCTGAAATTGCCTCAATAGGTCTCAAATCTCTAATAAAACGTACCCGAATAATTCAGAGCAATGCAGATTGAGGCACCCGTCCATTGCACTAATAGCATAAGTAGGGAAATGAATGGGACCCGCGCAGAAATGTACTCGTAGCGGTGCTGCAAATATTGATTTGGAAAGGTTGTAGCGAAAAACGTGGAAAGGAAGAAGAAACTCACTACTAGCATAGAAGCAATGATTCGTTCGAAGACAAAAGCAAAGAGGTTGAATGTTGTGCCGAAGATTCCTGAAATTATCCACTTTTATGGATTCAAATTGGTTTGACCTACCAATGGACGTTATCTCATTGAGGGCAACTGTTGCTTCCATTGAGATGTTGATGTCTAACCTGTAACAAGATTGGTTTTGATTTTTAGCTAAACGTTTCGATGGGCTCTATAATTTATGGGAGCCGCTAGTTATGATGCAGTTACCGTATGCCCATCAGAGCTCTCAATACCCGAGCTCTTGAAAAATGAGTTAATCTTAAAACGCGTTCTCTATAAGACTGCAGTGAATTGAGCAGAAGAGTGTACAAAATTTTCAATAACATCGCCTGGAACTCATACTTGGGGGACATGACCCCTAGGGGTAGGGCATTCTTCGATTGTAGTTTGGACCCAAAATATTGATCTTTGATCTTTGATATCGCGATTTCAAATTTGAGATTTCGGTATCGAGTAAGAGCTCATTCTCATTAAAAAACTATGTTTCCAGCCAAAAGGATTTTCAATTTGGGGCATTGGGTCAAAAGTTATGGCCTTTAGAAATCGATTTTTCGTCGAAATTTGTATTTCTGGTTATGGCTACCCACTATGTTGTCATTTGCACGTCCCTATTTTTGAATATAATATGTGACAATCAATGGGGTAAAACATAGTAAACTTTCCAAACTACTACTTTCCAAACTACTAAGAATGCCCTACCCCTTGGGGTCATGTCCCCCAACTATGAGCTCCGGGAGATGTTTTTGAAAATTTTGTACACTCTTATCTGCGCTCTTACAGATAACGTGTTTTAAAATCGTTACCGTATGGTCGCTTGGAGTATTGTGTTGGGCACGATTATGACTGCATAGGAAGTGGGAAGAGCGATGAGTAAGCATAGAACGTTTACGTGAAAAACCTGAGAAGTTTCATCAGTTATGTTTCACAGCTCTACCAAAATCGGCTAAAAAGTAAAATTCTAGTTTTTGTTCCCTTCCGCCTACTCTAGAAATCATAATGGAAAAGCGAACCTGTCGCTTCACCAAAATTCGTATGTATACCGCTGTAACTACGATCCATACTGCGGATAAAAGCAACCTGCAACTTTCCAATTTATCTATCTCGATGCATGGTTGAAAGGAGACTCACCTCAGAACAGTAGCTATGACGGGAAGCGAATAGTCGGAATCCGGCACTAGTCCCATCTCTAAGAGCCTGAGCAAACTAGTTGTCCAATTAGTCGTCATTTCCGTAAGGTACAAAGTAGCGGTTAGCGCACTTTCGAGCAACACTTTCGAACTAGATACGATTTTCTCAAGAATCGCTCGTGGGAAGCGCTTTTTGCAACGTTTTCACGCAAGAAAATGTGCAAACGTCACGTGGAGCGCATGAGATTTCGCGAAATACGGGTGAGGAAACATACTCAGATGAGTTCAAAGTAGTAGCATTGTGGTCGCTATCCGTCATTGAGCCAGCAGGGGCGGGAGACGTGAGCGACTACAACTACTTTTCTGATCCGAAAAAGGAGGTATCTACGCAAATCGACCTACGCTTAGCGATTCCATTAATCCGGTTCTCTGGAGCGCTGAATCAGCAAGAAACCAATGCAATCTCGCGGCAAACTCTTCAGACTAATCGACACAAGCGAACAAAAACTGCGTAATAGTTTCAGTAACGATTCTTGGGCGTTTTTCGAATGCATGCTAGCCCATAATTTCGATGGTAACTCGCGAAAGATGGGAAGAGTCGTGAAAAAGTGTCCAATGCAAGACCCAAAGTGGTGGGGAGTATCCCACAATTTCGCCGAGGCCAAACCTCGCCTAAGCGATCGGCGAGACTGGTTAACAGGATAAAGACGCTAGAGTGGTGAGGATGTGACAACATGTGAAGTAAGATGCTAGTTGTGTGAGAATCCGTTCTTGAACTACGATAGTACGTGCGGTTCCACAGAAACATTTCTGATGAAAGCAGGGGAAGCTCGACATTTTTCTGGTAAAGTAGATTGGATACAATTCGAAAGCTTGTTTATCATTGGAAGTCGGCTACAATACCAGGAGCGAGATTATTTGTTCACACATGGTGGGAAATTCGAAAATCACCTGCTATTTCGGGAACAATAATAAAGTCTCGAAGACCAGAGGAGTGCGTGGGAAGTCTACCAGCTATTTCTGTACGCGCGAAAGTAGAACTCGCTGTGGTCAGATAGAGGAATATCAAGGCGACTGCCTTGGACTGAGTTGATTTCTTGTGTGTCATCCTGGAAAGATCGATCTCACATTCAGGTTTTTCGAAACTGGGCAGCTTACCCGTCCATAGAACTTGTCCAGTCTCATCAATCGATAAAATTCCTTGCGAAGAGTAGGGTGTGATTGGACGACCACATAGTTGAGGAAGGTGGCCTGGAAGATGGTGTGGGGCACCAATGCGACGTTTACCACTCACTATCAGTGCGATTAATGCGTAGTACAGGTTCAGGAGGTAGAACCGGAACGGTTTCTGGGTTGTGAATCTAATTAATGAGTAGATTCCTCCGCAAAAGAGTTGGAAGAATACGGAGAGAAGGACTAAGCGGCGGAGTAGCTGCAAAGTGTTCGCTAATTAAATTTCTGAGGGGATCTAGTTCCTGATTTTACTTCCGTCTTCCCTATCCAGTCGTTTCATTAGTCACCGTTACATCGGAATACATGGCCAAACCGCTGCTGGTGTTACTGAACCTAGCTATTACTCTAAACGTTAACTCGGTTGTCTCATGTGCAATCGATGTGCGAGATCTCAACACTTTACAGCTCCAATAAATTAGACTTACCGTAGCCGATCGTATATTCTCAATCGATTGGTATCTTCTAACGCTTCCAAAGCGCTGCTCCATCTGTCTTCTGTAGACATACTCGCTAATGCGAGGGAGCAGGGCGAATACCTGTATTAATTAGGTAAGTAACAAAAATTAAAAATGGCTTACCACAGCGGCAATCGCGCAACTGACTCCAGTTGAGATTACTAGTGGAAGTGCGGTGATTACTGTTCCTGAATATTTTTGTAACGGTCTTTGATAGTCACAGCACGTCACAAGACTAACACATCGATTATGACCTACCGATATAATAGTAGTTTATAAAGAGCAGAGTAACGCACACGGTCCACTGCAATTAGCGATTGATTTTTACTTTCGAAACATCTCACCTGAAATAGCGAAAGGAAGGAACCGAGCCAGGGAGCCTGAAAAGGGAACGAATAATCAGCCAATGATGTTAAAATCTGACCTGATGACACATGTACTCATATCTAGAAACCAATAGAGTAGCAATAGCTCGTTCGGTCACAAGCACAAGCAAGTTGTAGCTTCCCGAGTACTGGCCTAAAATTGAAATCAGACTGCTAAAATAATCGACAAACTCACCAACATCTATAACCATATCGACCCACTGGCTCTCGCGATCAGTGAGAATGTAGAACCACTGAATGTTTAATTAATTAATTAGTTATTAAAGTAAAATACCTGGATAATATCCCTGACGATAGCGGGAATTAGTGCAACCACATACGCTTGTGGGAAAAGGAACATAAGGACTTCCAAGTTAGAGTGAAAGACCTGGAAATCAAAGACCAATGCGATAACTTGTAGTGACCAACCTTCTTGTTCCACAGCACCTTGTAGTAGATTCCAAGAGTGACAAAGAAAAACAGATCAGCTAAATTTCTTACTAATGAAGTGAACACTATGAATGCCCGAGGCGTCGTAGGGTCTTCCATGTCTCAATCTTCAAAAAGTGGACTGGAATGCAGGCCAAAGGCAGCTGAAACGCGTCTAAAGTGTGAAGAAAGTGTAAAGGTGTTGGTTTGGCAAGCCCCTAATTTCATTCACGCAAAGTTTAGACCATGGAATGGACAATTTATCACGGCAAAAACAGCAAATTCACGATCACCAGCTATTCCTGTACGAGCGAAAGTAGAACTCGCTGTGTTCTGATAGAGGAATGTCCAGACGACTGCCCTGCACCGAGCTGATAGTCTCTGTGGAGTCCTTCTGAATTGTTATTTTTTAAGACAAGAGCATCATCGTAAACAAGTTGTCGATAAGAATATTGATGTAAAGCAAATCTGAAACATACTCGACTCACTCGTCGAAAGTATTTCTCCAGGCGAGTCAGGCGAAGGAATTCCTTGCGTAGGGTAGGATGCGAGTGGACGACCACGTAGTTGAGTAGGGTGGCCTGCAGATTTAATAAGAAAAAGTGTGTGGTGTGCCAAGTCGACGTATCCCACTCACAAACAGCGCCAGCAGTGCGTAGTACAGGTTCTGGTAGTACAGTCGGAGCGGTTTCCTTGTCATGAGGAGTATGTATGCGTAAAGAGCACCGCATAAAAGCTGACCGAGTGCGGAGAGGAGCACGAGACGAAGCAGGACCTGAAAAGTTGTTGATCCCCTGAATTCCAAATGTCGCCTGACATTTTTTCTAGTAAACATCCTAAGGCTGGTTCGCGTGGTCCTAATGATACACCTAGTTTGCGGTAACTATCATCTTCGAAATTCGGGTGTTTACTTGATTCCTTCTTGTTTTTGTTACAAAATATCACGCACGACGAACTTTAGCGCCTAAGCTAATCTGCCCCCATGGTTTATTCGTTAGTAAAAGCAGTTATTAGGGACTTCCTTGTTCGACTAATGCCGACTTTTGGCTAAGAAGGTGTTGTAGATCACGACTAGGGTTATCAAAATTGAAAACCAGCCTCTTCATTTCGCGCACTCTTGTAAAATGAAGATGTGAATTTTTCATTTCTACCGCTTAATCGCTCACCGTAGCCGATCGTATATTCTCGATGGATTGGTATCTCTGGTTGCTGAAGCGCCGTTGGAACTGAATTCTGTATACGTAGCGACTGATGAGAGGAAGTAGAGCGAAGACCTGAATTTAGCTTAAAAGTTAAGGTTCAAAATAAGAAAATATGACGAATTCGGTTACTCACAACAGCTGCTGTTGCACAGGAAATGCCTACTGAATACAGCAGGGGTTCCGCGTCGATAACTCTGCCTGAAATTGCAATAATTTTGAAATTCTACCTCCGAATTGCTCGAAATCATTAAGAAATATCAATTTGATTGGTCATTTTAGTGATGCGATGTTTTTGTCATTTCAGCTTCAAAATTGCTCCAATTTCAAAAGGTGATCGTTGAGATTTAACGCGAGAAACCCCATGACACCACCCAAATTGCATACCGCTGTAATAGTAGTTTATGAACAGCAGCGTAACGCACACGGTCCACTGCAATTAGGGGTGAAATTTACAAGTGAGTGCATGAAACATACCTGAAACAGCGCTAGAAGCGAGCCAAGCCAGGGTGTCTGTAATTGAAAAGCATTACAGAATTATATTCGAAAACATTCTGATCTTTTCTGAGCATTCTGAGTAATATCGACATTTGAGTGCAAAATAAATTATTTTTGGCCTCCCCGTTTCCGCTTTCCTCTTACCCTACTGCAGATGTATTCGTATCTCGCGACGTAGAGTGTAGCAACCGCCCTTTCCGTTACTAGCACCAGCAGATTGTAACTGGCCGAGTACTGGCCTGAAATTAATAACTTGATCATAACAACAACAACAATAACAACAACAATAACACCTACCGATATCAATAACCATGTCGACCCAGTCGTTGTCGCGATCGCTGAGGATGTAAAAGTGCTAAACATTTTCGAAATTTTTACATTCAAAAATAGGAAAATAAAACCTGAATTAGGTCCCTGACAATAGCTGGAATTAGCGCTACGACATAAGCTAGTGGGAACAGGACGAGTAGTATTTCGAGATTGGCATGGAATACCTGGGAATAAACCATTTTTATCAATCAGAATCCGAGTCGCAAACCTTCTTGTTCCATAGCACCCTGTAGTAGATGCCTAGAGTAGCGAAGAAAAAGATGTCGAATATATTTCGAATTGTTGAAGTAAAGATGATAAAGGCCCTTGGAGTCTTGAGGTCTTCCATATTTCAACAGAGTGACAACTATGACAGCAGCAACGGGTGTAAAGTGTAGAGAAAGGTGGAAAGTTTGCTTGAGGCAAGGCCCTAATTTCATTCGCGCTTGATTGGTGCTTTGAGCCGGCAAACTTTCAATGGACTCTAATAATCTTTATCACGAGAGGGAACCGCTGAGTCGGAATCGAGAGATGCACAATGATGATTGGAAATGTTTCGATGAGTTATGATGAGTGTTTAGAGGGATTTCGAAAACATCTTTGGTGATGGTAGGAAGAATATTTCATCAGCTATGGAGGTAGATTAGCCATTCCAGAGGCTCTGGTAGGCTCCAAAGTAGGCCGCGCCCTGCTCTGCTGTAGGGATGTTCAGCCGCTGCCCGCTGAGGGAGGTCACCATGACGGTCTGGACGCCCTGGAAAGGGATGGTCGTGATCTTTGATCTTTGATCTCCGATAATTTCTCACCTTCTTGCGTCCAAACCAGCGCTCAGTTCGGGTAAATCTCACTAGTTCCTTTCGCAGACTGGAATGCGAGACAAGCACGACGCCATTGAGGATAGTGGCCTGCAAAATGTTCTCCTTGAGGAAGAAATGGGCGAACTTACACAGATGGCCACCACGGAGAAGTGGAGATTGAATGAGGCGTCTCTCATCGACTTTTCCACAGCAAATCGAATATAGCAGTAGATGGAGAGCATGAGAATGACTGCTGCTACTGTGCACATCACGAGATTTCGGAGAACCTGGATAATTGTTGACGGCAAAAAATGTTTACACTGAAATACCCTGGATGATTTCTTATTCTCGGACGCTTGGTAGCGTTCGATTGTTCCCTGACTCCTTAGGTGTTCTCGGTTGTAGGCCCGGTCACTGATTCTCGGCAGGAACGTGAATACCTGATTTTTCTTGACTTTTTCGTTGTTCTAAGCAAAGTAAATAGCAAAGTAATGCCCACCGCAACTGCCAGTGAACATCCCACAACGATCGAAGTGACGAGGGCAACCGAGGAGACGACTTCGCCTGAACATTTATATTTTCGAATTGAATTTTTCATCTTTCTATTATCCACAATCTGTTGCTCTATCTACTAGCCAACACTCCTTCATTAATGTTTCTCATAAAATCGCGCCCGAGGCATTCCCATCGAAAGACACGTTTACGTGCCAATTTAAAGCGACGTGAGAAAGATCGAACAACTAGAGAATTCGTCAGTATTGAAATTAGCGTTTTTACGAAACCATTGATTCAAAACTGGGTGTTCTTTCACTTCTAGCAGTTAGTAACTATGAAACTCCAAATCCCTCACCATTATAATTCAAATAGAGAAGAATGAAGCTGGAGGTCCACTGAAATACATTTTGACATTTCAAAAACAGGTGTTTTCCAGCTTTTTAAAGGTCTCACCTGTGCTACGACTAGTCCAATCGCGAACCAGGGTAACTGGAAAAAATGCATTCGCATTCGTTCCTATTTTTCTCAATAAAACAACGAAAACAACAAAACAACAACAAAAATCAATAGTCAATACCGTACCTTTGCGCACAGGTGCTCGTACTTGGCTACAAATACCGTAGCGATGGCCCTCTCCGTAATGAGCACCAATAGATTGTATCCTGCCGAGAACTGACCTGCAATTAGCTTCACTCTATGGGAATTTGTGGGCGATTTTCCGATTTTTTTTTAGTGGGAGCGAGTTTCAAACTAGAGTATACACTCGGAAACACTAATAAATTTATAAATAGTGCTATGGTGTCGTCATACGTATTTCATGCTAGAGATCGGATGTTTTGTGTAGTGAAGACTAGGAAAAGTGCAGAATACGCCCTGCTTTCTGCACATTTCTGGATTCCAATTTAGTGCGTATTCCTGCTAATTCTCACCAATATCCACTATCATCATGGTCGTTTCGCTGTCCTTCTCCGAGAATGGGACGAACCATTGGAGCACATCCCTGCAATGATCAGACATCCCGGGACTCGCGAAAGTCGTGTATTTCCATAAATCTAGTCGCTCATCTCATCGGTTAGAGCGGCGAGAGATTACATAGAATTAAGAGAGTCCCATCCCTAGCTACGTGCAACCACAAACTAGAATTGCGAAGAACGTCCAATCCCCTGCTCTCTAGTCAGTCAGAGAGACGAGAGAGCAGGCGAAATGGAGAGAGTCTGATTCTTACTTGAGCATATTAGGGAGGAGTATGACAATGAACGAGAAGGGAGAGGCGAGGAGAATGAGATGGAGGTTTGAATGAAACACCTGAAACATCAGTTGCTTTACCGAGTTAGTCATCGATCTCTCTATTTATCACGGAAATTGGACAAACTCACTTTCCTCCTGACCATGACTGAAAAATAAATGATGGTAGAGGCAAAAAAGAGGAAGGAAGTGATCGTTCGGAGGGCAGAAGAGAGATCGATGAAAAGTCGAGATTGGGATGTGCTTGCCATTGTAATCGATCACTGCAAGTTAGAATCTCACTGTCAGTCTATTTTCGATTTTCTGACTTCATACAAACCAAAAAAGAGCGAAATTCAAGCAGGAACATTGAAAAAGTGAAGTCGCGTGCACAAGTGGATTCGCATAGTAATTGCTACTCGCGACATCGAAAGATATATCAGATCCGGCTCGCAAGCAGACTCCATAGAGTCCAGAGGCATAGAGGTGGCCCCGTTCTTCGCGGAATGGGATTAGCGAGAGGCGCGCCGCGAGATTGGATTGCGGTGGAATCAGAGGGAGATTCGCACGCTGCCATTGCCCCCGGAAGCGCGCTGCGAAAACATGGTGCTAATCAATGGATAAAAGTTCCAAAAATGCGTTTTTTCGGGATACAGAAAATAATGATGACGTAAAAGTCTATAATAAGTTTTCTTGCATCCGTAATCTGATGACGTCAAAGTGCTTTCTCGAGATATGTTCATTCGCGAAGCCAAATGAGCGATAAATGCACTATCGATTACATGAAAATTGTTGCGATTGATGACGTAATAATCGGGAAATTATTGCAAAGACGAGTATAAATATCGATCGACGACGAAATGAATAACAGAGTGGTAATTTATTTCGAAAATATTTGCGAGCTTTTCTCATAACAGCCAGTCATTCCCCGATAATCCTGCTAGACTGACACATCTCGTCATGGATAACACAGATTCGTAGAATTATGAGCCTCATTCAGAGATCAAACAGCTACTCTCGGACAATAGGAGGGATGTGCTGATAAGGTTACTAGATGAGATTTTGTTCAGAATGAGATCACGCGTGAGAGATGAGGGGCAGACGGGAATAGCTACTCAACTATTTATTTTGCAGAAGATATCGAAATCAATGTCCACAACTAAATGAGATCGATTTGAGAACAAAGTATTGTCTAAACTATTTATTTTGCAGAAGATATCACAGCCAATTTCTACAATAATCGAGGTAGATTGACTGAGGAGGTAACAGCCGATAGAGGGACGGGATGTCAAACTTTGGTTTCGCAATCGGTCTGAGTGGTCTCCGTCGACTCGATTAATTCGACTGGATACTTCCAAGCGACCTCTAGCTGGTTGAAATGGATGGTCTGCTGGGATTCGAGGGCAACGTTCACGTTCGTTCCCTGTGAAATAGCATAGTTAGGAATGTTTTGAATCAATTTTCTTACTCTTGAACCGTTGATGATTGGTCCGACCGAATTTGGCTTTCTGATGGTTTCCGGGATGAGGGCCCTCACGCACCGGTTGAGCGACTGATGGGAGTTGATGATGATAACACAGGCAGAGGAGCCCTGAGAAATTGACGATTCGCTGAGTCAAAAGGTCACTGGACTCACCATCAGGGAGACGTAAGAGTAGTAGAGCGCCTCGATGACTTTGTATGCATCGGAACGGCTCTCGCTGTGGTGGGCTTTGATGTAGTAGTACCCATAAATGGCGATTGGCGACAGGCAAACGTGGAGGACGACGAAGCGTTTGAGGAGCTGTAATTAAGCTAATTAGTAATGTTTCGAAAGCTTATTTTTACCTGCGCTGCGACCACGTTCTCCTTCGCCTGATATCGCGCGACATTCTGTGATTTTGAACAGTATTTTTGTTAATTATATGAAATAAATACCTCCTGATATCGCTCCTCTCTGGACAGTGTCCACTTGAAGTGGCGTTTCGAGATTCTGGGCAGGACGAGAAACATCTAAAAAAGTATCATTCAAATTGCTACATGCACTTTCTGATTGCTGGTTGCACTTACCGCAAGGGAGATTCCTACTGCACCCGAGACCACACCGAAGACGGCGTTGAGAGTCAGCTTCTGAAGGTGTGTTCCGATGATGATGGCGAAGGAGCCTGCCCACTGTAATTTTATTATTTATTTTTAATCATTATTTATTGTTTTTCACCTGAGCCAGTGTCAAAAAGGCGGCGATCAGTGGCCACTTCATCTTCTCGTATCTGTCCACAAGGAGGGTTGCGATGGATCTTTCGATGAAGAGGGCGAAAAGATTAATTCCGCCGCAAAAGAGCGCTGAATTTGTATCTGTTTCAGTCGTTGCACCCTTTTTCTTCTAGAAAAAATTGTATTCTGCCGCTATTTCGAGCAAGCGGGTCCACATTTTTCGCCCAAATTCTCGCACTTTGCATGCACTGTTGACGGTAAGAGTAGCAAGAAAACAATAATACTCACCACTGTCCTTGATGATATCGAGGATGAGCTCGGCGATAGGGCCAATCTCCAGGAAGAGGTCCACTAGGAAGGAAGCGTAGAGAGAGAATTGGAATACGAGCAGGGGCAGGGGAGTGAGGACGAGGAGGATGAGAAGGTTGAGATGGAGCACCTGTAGAAGGATTATTGCAAAACCGGGAGGTGGACCGGGGAAAACTTACCCTGGTCTTGAGGAGAGCGTACTCATAGAGCCCAGTGATACCGAGATGGACGAGTTGGAGAATTCCCTCCAAGACCCAGATAGGGATGAGAAGGGGCAGAGCGGGCATTGTTCTCGGATATTTCTTTAACGATCACAAACTGAAAAGGGGTGAATGAATGAAAAAGCTTCTAACTTTGCGATGAGACGTAACTAATTGACTGGTTCGGAAGGGGCTGAGACAGCATGAAACATGGAGAGAACTACAAAGATGCAGAGCATGATAAGTATAGGGAAGATGGACGCTGGCCGAGAAAAAACTTTTTAGGAGAAAACGAGGTAATTTGGAGAGAAAAGTACATAAAAAGGGCATGGTTAAGGCTTGAAAAACAAGAGAGCATCTAGATCGTCAAACTGTCAAGGTGGAGACAAGTATCTCGAATTTGGAAAAGATGAAGAATTGCCTCGGTATCTGCAATTGCAAGTAGTACAAGTATCGTAGTGTGGGATCCGAGGAAGTATGATACGGCAAGCATAAACAACCTAATGTCTCTCTCCAAGTGACGCGCAGATACGTGAGGTCTTTATTCGTATCTTCATGCACTACTCTATTAAAGGACAGACACCTCAAGGAAGGGGGAGAGTCGCTCTATGGGGCTCACTGACTATGGCTGTTGAAGAAAAGTAGACGCTTTTCACCCTTCGGAAGCTACAAAATGATAGAAGACACGTAGTTTTCACCCCCTCTTAGGACTCGAATGCGTCAGAGATTGATGAGATCACCAAATGATTAAATTTAATGTACAATTTATCCATCACCATGACCGATTGTACATCTGGTAGGGGGACAAGATGTCAAAATTTTCTCGGAAAACCCCATCTCGGAAATTTTGGAACAAAGGATAATTGGATTAGTCCTTTGTTCAAAAGTTTCCGAAATGGAACTTTCCGAGAAAATTTTGACATCTTGTCCCCCCACCGTACATCTCAAAGTAGACGTTTGAGTGTTCATGGGCTGCGTAATTTATCTAGTCGTTGACCCCGGACGGATCTTATAACATCGGCGCTCTTCTTAGTCTTGAATCGGAGTAGTCTACGAATTTCCTTCTTGAGTGCAGGATGTGTGTAGAGGATTATTGCTTCGCCGAATGTTCCCTGAAAAATTCAATTTTTTTACTTTCGTGGAGAGAGAAATCGATTATTTCAATCCCTTCTGACTTTATTTAAACTGTGAAACTCAGCCCTCCATCAGCGCAATGTATGTGTGCAGCAGCGCTCTGGTTGTTTCTCCCGGAGTGGTAATGACAATGAAGAGGACGTAGCGATTGAGAACCTGGAGTATTTTCGAAAACATAATAAAAATTATGAGATACCTTCGCCGATCGAACGTTCTCCACTGCTTGATAGCGATTTAGCCCCTGAATAAATAGGGTTTGACTCATCCCAAAAATTAATTATTACTCTGTCTGAAAGGCTTCTTCTGTGTGTAAAGGCGCTGATTTTAGGCAGCGAGATATACATCTGAAGGAATGTAGACATTTTCACCAGAATATAGACTCACGATAGTAGAAGCTACTACGGAAATGAGAATTGAAACAATGAGAACTCTGCGGACATACTTGAGCCGATGTTAGCGAAATTCCAAGTAGAGGAACGTTACTGCACGAATTTTCATATTGCTCAACGAAAATTGATGCTACCAAGCGCTCTATAGTCAATGTGAGCAAATTGTATGCTGACCCGAACATTCCTGAAATGGTTGATATATTAGAACGCATTTAAAGCGGGAGAAGTGAGTCACCAGCATACCTGAGAAACAATAGCTGCTTATTCCAGAATTTACTTATTGCATTCGTTTGCTGAAGAATAGTACGAGTAAGGCTCGGTAGGAAGAACAAAAAGTATGTGCCTGGACCAATTTGGAGTAGGAAGTGGAGGTTGGAGTGGAGGACCTGCGTAAATGGACAATTGATAAATAAAATAAACAACGATCACCTTTCTTCTGAGCAAAACAAGCTGATAAAGTAGAGTGGTGCATAGAAATATGAGCCACGTGGTATACTCAATTATAGATAGCGCTACCAACACAATTGACTTCCATTTTGATGAATGAAAAGATCGAGAGAGGACTAAGAAGAGTACACTCTTTTTCGCTTACTTCGTGCATTTTCGAAGTCCGATCAAAACTAATTTGCACCCTACAAACATCTTGGACATTTGTAGACTGGTGTTAAATCGAAGAAGGTGTTCATTGTCAAAACAAAAAAATGTTCTTTATTCCCTTAATAAATTAATTAACTTATTTTGCAGGAACTCGCAGTTCCGGAAAGAATTCTCCCTCGATGAGGTCATCAACGCAAGGAAGGTCTACGACTTCATGGGCCTTCTGGAGTGCTCGTGAGCATATTTCCCATTATTAGAGCGTATCGGAATGAGATCTTCACGATTATTCACGATTTTGATATTTTTTTTGACATACGAAGAGATAACGGCATTATGTATCCATTTCTCACCGTGCTTCATTTCTTCTCTGAAACATATTTCAGTAGGTGATGATCGTGGTTCAAGTTCGACAATAATTACAATGAAAACAAAAACAATAATAATAATAACAACAACATTCCAGCCCAACCTCGGACGGTGCTGCCGCTGCCATCATCTGCTCGGAGAACTTCCTCAAGAAGCATCCCGAACTGAGAAAGCAGGCGGTGGAGATCGTTGGTGAGTCTCAATCTAATTTTTCTGCATGAAAACTATTCGTGGTTGATGTAATATCCGACTTCGGAATATCAGCAATTCTATTCCGCTCGTGATGTAATCAATGACTCTCTGAAACACAACTAATTCATACACATTTCGCTGATTCTAAATTTATTTCGCAGGAATGAAACTCGGCACTGACTCTCCCTCCGTCTTCAAGGAGGATAACATGAAGATGATCGGATTTGACATGATCGAGAGAATCTCCAAGGAACTGTACAAGGAGACCGGATATGGACCGAATGATGTTCAGGTACTAGATAGTTTCCATCTCCCCAATGAAAGCCTTTTTACCAACTGTCTGTTAACTAATTGTGCTCTTTTCAATCAATGCTGAAAAGATTCTGATAACCTGGAATTTCTTGAAAAAATATTTCCAGGTCATCGAGCTGCACGACTGCTTCGCGCCCAACGAGCTAATCACCTACGAGGCCATCGGACTCTGCCCCGTCGGTAGGTCACAGGGAGGGATTATTGATTGATTTGAGTTTATTGATTTGTTGAAAAAGCACTCGATCCTGTTGAAATTCAGTCAGTATTCAACGGTAATTGTGGATCTCAGTAAGATAGGCACGATCACTGCAAGAGGGTCCTTGTTTGTGTAATAAAAGCGCTTGTGAAACATATCTCGAAAAAAGATTCGTCCGAAATCCTAAAATTCAAAATTCACAGGCAAAGCCGGAGAGCTTATTGACCGCGCGGACAACACGTACGGCGGCAAGTGGGTGATCAACCCATCTGGAGGACTCATCTCCAAGGGACATCCAATTGGAGCCACTGGTGCGGTATTCGTTTTATTTATTTTTCATTGGCTTTCGAAGAGACATTGCCAAGATATAAGTGCCCCAGTTTCGGAGATAGTGTGAAACATATCTGATTAAACATAACAAAAATCCGAATTGCAGGAGTCGCTCAGGTCGTCGAGCTGTCCAACCAGCTGCGCGGCCGCTGCGGCAAGCGACAGGTTTTATTTAATTAGTTAATTAATTAATTAAATTAACTTTTTAAAAGTTAATGTTGAATAATTAACATTTCCAGGTCCCCAACGCCAAGCTCGCCATGCAGCACAACATTGGTATGTTTTCTTTATTGTTTTTGGTCTCTGTTTTTTTGGTTTCTAAGAAACTTTAGAGGATTAGAAAGAAAACCCCTGAAACGAGCCTTTTCTGTTATGTCTCGTCCCCTTCCCCTCACTCTCGCGTTCTCTTTGACCCTTCCATCGCCAAAACAAAATAAATCTCATGAGCAATTTCCCAAGGGTCTGGTGGGACTAATCCCAGTAGTTGCTTGAGTTTTTTTTCTGTTCTACTTCGCCTCCCTTTTCTCCACTTTGAGATAATAGCTTAAAGGAGGAGTGACACGAAAGCCAGTCCAATTATCTTACCTGCTCGGTACCAATTTGCATGCGCCGTCTCTCATCCTCTTCTTTCTCACATTTCGGACTAATTTTTAACCTTCACGCGTCTATGGCACCTTGCCAACTCGCTATAGCTCTTATAAAATATCGAACCTTTTCCAGGCATCGGAGGTGCCGGCGTGGTAGCCATGTACAAGCTCGCGGATGGCGCGGTATCCGCCGCTGGCGCGGCTCCGGCCCGCTCCGCGCCTGCCGGTGGCGCCCTCCAGTCCGACGCCGTCATGGCCGAGATCAAGGACCGCGTCACCTCGGTGAGTGCATGGTGAAGGCGAGGTTTACTATTCGTCGCTAGTCAAATCTCTATATAACTTCGCGTTGGGGACACGTTGTGTACGAGGTTACTGTAGCCGCCTTTTCCGAAACGTCGCTAATCAAAATCCGTGCAGGAGAAGGAGCTGGTGAAGAAGGCCGGACAGCTCGTCGTGCGCTTCATCGTCACTGGATCCAATGGACAGACCAAGGTAGATTATTAATTAAATAATTAATTAATTGAAACCTGAATTTAATTTCAGAACTGGCTCGTCGACCTCAAGCAGAACCCGCCCTTCGTCGGCCATAATGACTCCGCGTGAGTATTTGTAGTTTGAATTTTGAAAGTTGTAGTTTGTAGTCTGATCTTCGTAATTTGATCTTTGATCTCTGCAGCAAGGCCGAACTCGATGTCACTCTTACCGATGACACTTTCATGCAGCTTGCTGCCGGCAAGATGAAGCCCGATCAGGTTGGAAATTAATTATTAATTAGTTAAATAAATGAATCAATTATTAGTTTTAAATTTGACTCCCCGTCTTGATCAGCGCTCAGAAGGTGACATTTTTTGTTTTGTTTTTCGCAGCATCAGTGCCCCATCGATTGAATACCCAAAGCTCACCAGTCTCAAGTGCTAGTCGTGAAACATACCTTATTATTTTACTTTCTCCATCACCCAATCACTAAATTGGAGTGGTAGTGGGCGATATTGTAGGATATTTTTATATGTTGCGACAGAATCGCCAAATTTTTGTATTAATTTACATAATTCCAGGCCTTCATGAAGGGTCAGGTCAAGGTGAAGGGCAACATCGCCAAGGCAATGAAGCTGCAGACCATCCTCAACCCATCGATGCTCAAGCTCAAACTCTAAGATCAAAGATCAATCCTCCCCTACCGACAACGATTCCCTACATACGAGACATTCCAGTTGTGCACATATCCTAGTATTCCCATCAATGCATTGTAGTTTTATCCGTGAGCCAAGCGTGTGTGAATAAATGAGGTTTAGTCGAGCGGTCGAAAATGAATGACTCCTAATCAAATCTGATATTATCCGCATAAATATCTTTGAAATACTTTATCACTTCTATGTAGCGTTGAATGGGTTTTCGACTGATTTCTTTATCAGTCACTTCTCACTGGGGCGCATCGACCTCCTGGTGAACCGAGGTGCTCTGCGTGAGTTGCGTGCGATGTGAGGGCGACGATTTGCGTTTGTCTCTCTCTATTTCGTGCAGTCTCTCGCTCGCGGCGGTGGGGGAATTGGCACTCTGCGAGGTCGACAAGGTGTGGTCCGCTCTGCAGATTATTATAATTCGTATTCATGTAGTTTCAAACATATGATAACCGCGTTTCTGTGATTCTCTTTAACCTCACCTGGACTCATTCTTGCCATTGCTCGGCGTGGGCGGCTCCGGAGTGGAGACCACAAGGGGAATTTGCTCTGCAGACGTCTAAAGAAATTTCGTATATCATTTATCTTTTTTAAATTAAAAAAAAATCATTTTTGCTAGCGTACCCTGCGCGGAAGGACAGGGCTCGCGATATTTCCGGGGGCGCGTAAACTGGAATGATTTTATTTGTGGATCAAAGACCAAAGATCACGCTCACCCTCTGGAGGCTAACTGACGAGTGCGTGCGGAGCGTTTGTTCACGATGTGTTGGTACTGAAACATTGTTATTAATTAATTCATTGGTGATTCAAACAAGTAAGTAATTAACAAACCAGCACGGTCGCTCCGATGGCCAAGAGGATGAGGAGAAGTAAGCCGATTGCCGCGTACAGAATGATTGTGCCCTGCAAGGAATCCAATAAAAATCAGTTTGCAATCTGCCATGCCGAAAGAAAAAATGCTAAACCAACGTACAAGTTCGATTCCCTTCTGAGCCTTTGCTTCTGGATTTTTGTGATCTACCAGGTTCGCTTTATTCTGCGCCACGGGCTTGCTCTTTGGCTCATTCGGTTGTTGCTGTTATTGCTTCTTTTTATTTTCAAATTAATTTTTCCCACCTGATGCAGCGGTTCGATTCTATTTGCTTTGAAATGGAGTCCTCCGTTCCTGTCTTTATTCCGCTCTAGTTTCATTCTGTGCACGAGACAACGCGGACTGCACGATACTGCAAGAAATAAATGTGAAATGGTAAATGATTATGACTTATATTTTTTTGCGTCCCAACTTAAATAAAATATTTTTTATAACTATGAGCCTTGTTTACTTTAAAAATATGCTTACTTAGCATCTTCGTCGGGTCATATTCGATTTGTCTCTCATTCCAATTCACACGATGAACCGCGTCAAACGGAGTTTGAAAGGCTGAAAAAAATAATAATAAATATTCAAACCGGATCGCAAAAATAGTGAAATGCTGTAAAGCGGTGTGAAAGCAAAAAAAACTTCTTTTTCTTTCGTCATACCAATAACTATATCATCCCTGTCTTCCTCATATAGCCTAATCGAAGCCAATGAACAGTTTGATACATCGACAGTAATATTTGCGAAGAAAGGCACCATCTC
The DNA here is from genome assembly GCA_900490775.1 of Pristionchus maxplancki. Classification (NCBI taxonomy): domain Eukaryota; kingdom Metazoa; phylum Nematoda; class Chromadorea; order Rhabditida; family Neodiplogasteridae; genus Pristionchus; species Pristionchus maxplancki. The sequence goes on from LS571178.1 coordinate 239,760, forward strand.
ACTGAAAAAAAGTAACATTATTGATACATGAATTTTCCAAAATATTGAAAAATTACATTTTCTCATCAGACGCCGTTTTGTTTACTGCACAGTTTGGATCGTAGAAGCAAAGCTGAAAGAAATATTAATGAATTCTGATTATCACAGTAAATTAAAAAGAAACCTACCTGTTTACTCTTCTTGCAAGAAGCGACACTGATGCGCGCATACTGAATTTTTTAATTTTTTAAAATATTTTAATATCGTTATCGACTACTCCGTATTTGGTTCATAGCCGGCACACATTCATCATTTTTGGTCGGAAATCCCAATCACTGCGATACCTTTGGTTTGGCAGTTGTTGTGGTAATTGTGGTAGTTTCCGTGGTCGAGGCTGGGGTAGTCGTGGGGATAGTGGGCCAGGGTATGTCGAGGGATTTCGCTCTGTATCTCTTCTCAGCGGTGTCAATCCAGATAATCTGCCAGTCCTCCACACCTGAATAAAGCTGAATAAATTACGGCCTTTCATTGACGCAATAACCCTGGCTTTTCACTCGTTCCATAGCCTTTGTGATTTCATCATTCGGTGCACCTAAAAGATTTCGTATTTATTTTATTTGTGAAAAAAGACCTACCCCATATGTCCATAGTGCACAACAACTGGTCGAGTTCGAATTTTAGATAATCGATTGTATAGGTGTCTGAATAGAGGTTGTGAAGTGCATGGAAGGTGTACGAGGAAACGCACTTATTTTGTTTAAGCGAGGCTGAATAATATCCGTCATTATGATCGGAGAGTAGGGTTTCCTCTTATATTCAAGAGTGCATAATTTCGTCGAACTCGGTTGAATCGCTTTATAAATCTCCTCAACATCGTCAAGCACGGAAATTTGCCAATTTTCCAATTCTGAATTTATTCTATTTATAAATCCAATTTGAATCCTTTCCAACGTTGGACTAATCACCTTGGGTTTTCGCTGTGTTAATAGCGTCTGTAAAGAACTCATTCGGTGTCCCTGAAAGAAGATGAGTGAAGCATGCAGTTACGATCCGTTCGTCTCACTCCACTTATTCATTTGGCAGAATATCAATTTGCTCATTTCGGTTCGTAAAGAGGTCTCGTTCGGAAAATTTCCTGAAAAAGACATTGTAAACCAGATGCAAGTAACGAAAGCCGCTCACCCTTATTCAACGCAACACTCAAGGCTTGATCAATGTGGGTCTTCTGCTGCTGTTCGGTAGCTTCTCCCAACCATTTGACTGAGTCGCAAGGCTTTGGTTTCGAATCGCCATTTTCGGCCTTCTCTTTGTATCTCTTATCAGTTTCTTCTAACGCCACAATTTGCCAGTACTCCAATCCTAGAAACAAGTGAATGCGGAGAATTTTGCATTGTAACAACGACCTTGGTGACGTTTTTTTGCTCGTTTAATAGCGTATTTGACAACGGCATATCGTGTACCTAGAGCGATGACAATTGTTATTTTATTTTATTCATTCATTACTTATTTTCTCTCACCCCTCGCATTCAAAGTGCATATTAAATCGAACAGGTAGGACTCAAGAGTAAAGCTGTTTCCCAAATTTGCTGAAACGAGATTTGGAAATCGTTCAGAAAAATAAGGCAACGTACTCTTATCCAGCGAATAGTCCAAAGCATCATAAAGGAATCGTGTAATTTCTTCTTCGTTTTTCTTCTTTTCTCCGGCGGTGCACAATTTCATCGACTCTGGTAGGATCGACGGATCGACATTTGCCGGTTCTCCTGTTCCGGCTCTCGGTAAATGAAGGAAGATGACGATAACGAGTAGACGAAATGAGAGCATCTAAAAGAGTTAATGGTTACTGAAATTCAATGACATGACTTTAATTCTGGTGGTTGTTCAAATAGCGATAATTTCAACAGCGAATCTTCTGAAAACTCACCGAGGGAAAGAGTGGCCAACCAGTCGAGACGAGTGCAAAGGAGGGAAATGGAGAGAAGATAAGACGGACAATGAAACAATTTCGAATAAGCTAATTGTGATTGAATCTCATTTAAATTTGATTGAATTAAGGAATTGTTCTTCGTGATATTTTCGAAAATGCAATTGAAGATATATTTTCCCACATTGCACCTGTTCTTCGTCAGTTCGATCTCGGAAAACCGGCAATTTTAGTAATCTTAGGTCGCATTGGAATAAGAGGCGTTGGTGGACAGCATTTTCGAACTTTCCATTCCTGTAGTTTTCTACCAAGCAAATGTGAATGAGGTTTACACTAATACATGCAAATACATGGGATTGATGGGAATACGACAATCTCTCTACTGAAGAGTAGTGGTCTAGGGTAGGGATGGCTTCGCAAGAAGCCAATTGTATTTAAATTTCATTGAAATTGAGCCTAATCGAATTTTACAATAGCGACAGTGTTTGCAATGTTTTCAGCTCAAATCTCTTGGAAATACTTTATCACTTCTATGTAGCGTTGAATGGGTTTTCGACTGATTTCTTTATCAGTCACTTCTCATTGGGGCGCATCGACCTCCTGGTGAACCGAAGTGCTCTGCGTGAGTTGCGTGCGATGTGATGGCGACGATTTGCGTTTGTCTCTCTCCATTTCGTGCAGTCTCTCGCTCGCGGCGGTGGGGGAATGGGCACTCTGCGAGGTCGACACGGTGTGGTCCGCTCTGCAGATTATTATGATTCGTATTCCAGAAGTTTGAAACATGCAAAAAACAAACCGGGTTTCTCTGATTCTCTTTCACCTCACCTGGACTCATTCTTGCCATTCATTGGAGTGGGTGGCTCGGGAGTGGAGACCACAAGGGGAATTTGCTCTGCGGACGTCTAAAGAAATTTTATAGATCATTTATCTTTTTAAAAAAAATATTAAAATCATTTTTGCTATCGCTAGCGTACCCTGCGCGGAAGGACAGGGCTTGCGATGATTCCGGGACCGCGGAAACTGGAATAGTTAAATTTATAAACCAAAGATCAAAGATCACGCTCACCCTCTGGACGCTAACTGACGAGTGCGGGCGGAGCGCTTGTTCACGATGTGTTGGTACTGAAACATTGTTATTAATTAATTCATTGGTGATTCAAACAAGTAAGTAATTAGCAAACCAGCACGGTCGCTCCGATTGACAAGAGGATGAGGAGAAGTAAGCCGATTGCCGCGTATAGAATGACTGTTCCCTGTAAGTAATCCAATAAAAATCAGTTTGCGATATTTAATGCCGAAGGAAAGGATGCTAAAACGTACAAGTTCAATTCCCTTCTGAGTCTTTGCTTCTGGATTTTTGTGATCTACCAGGTTCGCTTTACTCTGCGCCACGGGCTTGCTCTTTGGCTCATTCGGCTCTTGCTGTTATTGCTTCTTTTTATTTTTCAAATTAATTTTTCCCACCTGATTCAGCGGTTCGATTCTATTTGCTTTGAAATGGAGTCCGCCGTTCCTGTCTTTATTCCGCTCTAGTTTCATTCTGTGCACGAGACAACGCGGACTGCACGATACTGCAAGAAATAAATGTGAAATGGTAAATGATTATGACCTATATTGTTTGCGTCCCAACTTAAATAAAATAATTTTTATAACTATGAGCCTTGTTTGCTTTAAAATTATGCTTACTTAGCATCTTCGTCGGGTCATATTCGATGTCTCTCATTCCAATTCACACGATGAACCGCGTCAAACGGAGTTTGAAAGGCTGAAAATAATAATAATAAATATTTAAACCGGATCGCAAAAATAGTGAAATGCTGTAAAGCGGTGTGAAAGCAAAAAAACTTCTTTTTCTTTCGTCATACCAATAACTATATCATCCCTGTCTTCCTCATATAGCCTAATCAAAGCCAATGAACAGTTTGATACATCGACAGTAATATTTGCGAAGAAAGGAACCATCTCACTGAAAAAAAGTAACATTATTGATACATGAATTTTCCAAAATATTGAAAAATTACATTTTCTCATCAGACGCCGTTTTGTTTACTGCACAGTTTGGATCGTAGAAGCAACGCTGAAAGAAATATTTATAAATTCTGATTATCACAGTGAAGTAAAAATAAACCTACTTGTTTACTCTTCTTGCAAGAAGCGACACTGATGCGCGCAAGTAGTAATAGTATACATCCCATTGTACAATTGTACAGCCTGACCAGCATTTCATTTTCAACGGCCATATTTCAATTCCACTTCGCATATGGTTTTCCGCCCATCTTAATTGCCAAAATTCAAGGCAATTCTTTTAACTATCGATGTATTTAGATTTTTTATTTTTATTTTCAACTAATTTTATTCCTACCTAATATTTAAAACATTTACCCCTTCATTTTATACACACACTCAAGACTCATCTCTATGAGGGGCCAAATAGATCAAAATTCATAGTCTCAAGCTACATTCCATACATTCTTTACATTCCGTACATTCCATTCAATGACTCATCAAGTTCAACAAAACAACTATGGCTCATCATCGGAGTATAAAAATCGTATATTTTCCCCATGTGATGTGCTTACTCTTCAATTCATTTGATTGAATAACTTTATGGTTTCATTTTTTCAACATAATAAATTAGCGAATCATCAAAAATGTTAGTGCATAGCCGGCGA
>LS571178.1:254414-292082 GCA_900490775.1 Pristionchus maxplancki
ACGATTTAATGCAATCTTATGAATATTAAAAAGAAGTTCTACAAGACAACCAATCTCTGACTTGTTTGCAACTTTAATAGCTTGTCGGGTATGACGAAGAACGTTTTGTAGGAACAATGAATGACGGACAATACGACTATTCATGACGAATTAATTTTGACTGAAATAGTTCCGTCGATTGGGCTTTTGTAGATGTCGAGATTGCAGACTAGTTGTTGATTTTGATGTTGATTGTCGACGATGAATTCCTTTGCTTGGATAGTTGTAGGGACGACTGGGGCAGCGTGAATTTTTAGATGACGATTACGGGAGAATGCCGACGAAAAAACTCGATTGCAATCGGGACAATAAATCTTGGAATGTTTCTCAGTCAAATGCTTGACAAGATCTTCGACTTGATCTTGACAAATGTTGCAGAGAGAAGACATAACACCACAGCTCATTATCACTGCAGAGAGGATAAATGAAATGAAAAATGGCGTGCTAGGTACTTGCGTACGTAAACATCGTCCCTTTTTATACGATGAAACGTCGAAACTACGGAACGGAAAGATTTGTTGTTGAAGAGCATCTCATTAATGACAAAAATGCAATATGCACCGCATGTAATTTCTTGAATATTTTGATGTTTCTCGCGGTTGAAATGACAACTTTTGAATTGTTTGCAAAAAGCGAGAATACTTTTCACTTTTGGCAGACTTCCGAAAGAATCAAAATAATGACAAATTCCATTCTTTACGACAATGGCTAGCCAATGAGTTCCATTCTTGTCCGATGAATCAGTATTGACAACAAGACCAAAGGTTTTAGATTTATCATTGATGATAGGAAGACAGTCTGAAGGGAAAACGCCTAGAAAATTGGGAATATTGGACAAAAGCGAACTAATTTCAACTGAATCCATGGCTATCTATTATAATCTAATCTATCTATTATGGCTTAACGGTTCATGTACTTGCATTTAATTGTCTCGTTAATGATGATAAATGACAAGTTGGGACAGTTATTGCGAATAAATGTCGCAATGTCAGTATGCTGAATGCCTTCGTTAATGTCACGAATAATCTCAATCAAGCAACTTAATGACATTGGTCCTTGGCGAAGAAATACGATGAGTTCAATAAGGTGTGCTAAGCCAGCAGTCTCGTCCGGATGAAATGTTTTGTACATGGCGGTATACGAGGGAAAAGAGAACGAGGGGGTAGTCCAGCCACTCATGATGATTGAAATCGTGACAAATGGGGAATGTTTTAAATTTATAGTGCTTCGAATCTACGACGAGTGCGTACCGACTCTAGATTTCTGTTAAGGATGAGACAGTACACAAGTAATACCATATTTGCGACAATACTGAAAAATGTGAGCAGATGGGAAACAATGTTAGAGCTAATTGTCACAGGCAGGTTGTCATACGAAGAGTATACTCTATCGCCGTGCTTGAAAAATATAATTTTTGTTGAATTATCAAATAGATATCCTTGAATATTTTCTAACAGTCTGATTTGATTCTCCTTGTTGATATGAAATAGAGTATTTTGGTCGAATAGAAACGATTCTTCATCATTGATCCATTCTTCGCTTGCATAAGCAAGACAACATGCTATTAGAATGTAAAAAATCATGACTGAATGAATATTAATATTATTGAGAATAAATAGGCACTATTCCGAGTGGAAATTCTTGGAATATTTCAAATAGTTGAACGATGAGTCATAGATCAATGAAACAACTAGCTAAATATAAATGTTAATTCTTGTAAATTATTAAATGTTGGTTCCTTGAACTGTATATGTTTGCCGATCCATAAATAGTGAGAGCCGAGATGGTTACTCGAAGTGAGAAGAGATCTCCGCGCAATAGATTGAATGTTGAGATAAGCCCCCGCGCAGGGATGGCTCATCTAATGGATTGTATCCTTGAATGAATGTAAAATATGAATGGAATGTATGGAATGTATGTAGCTAGAAACTATGAACTATGAACTATTTGGAACTCCTCATAGAGATGAATAATCAAATGGAATGTATGGAATGTATGGAATGTAACTTGAAACTATGAACTATGAACTATTTGGCCCCTTCATAGAGATGAGCCTTCAAATGGAATGTTTTCTTGAATATGTGTATAAAATGAAGGAGTACATGTTTTTAAATATAAGGTTAGAATAAAATTTGATTAAATTTGAAAAAAAAATGAATGAGTAGTTAAAAGAATTGCCTTGAATATTGGCAATTAAGATGGGCGGAAAAGATTTGTGAGAATGAAAATGAAATGAAAAGGTTAAAAATAAAATGTTGGTCAGGCTGTACAATTGTACAATGGGATGTATACTATTACTACTCGCGCATACTGAATTTTTTAATTTTTGAAAATATTTTAATTTTATCGTTATCGACTACTCCGTATTTGGTTCATAGCCGGCACACATTCATCATCTTTGGTCGGAAATCCCAATCACTGCGATACCTTTGGTTTGGCAGTTGTTGTGGTAATTGTGGTAGTTTCCGTGGTCGAAGCTGGGGTAGTCGTGGGGATAGTGGGCCAGGGTATGTCGAGAGATTTCGCTCTGTATCTCTTCTCAGCAGTGTCAATCCAGATAATCTGCCAGTCCTCCACACCTGAATAAAGCTGATTAAATTACGGCCTTTCATCGACGCAATAACCCTGGCTTTTCACTCGTTCCATAGTCTTTGTGAATTCATCATTCGGTGCACCTAAAAGATTTCGTTGCATTTATTTTATTTGTAAAAAAGACCTACCCCATATGTCCATAGTGCACAACAACTGGTCGAGTTCGAATTTTAGATAATCGATTGTATAGGTGTCTGAATAGAGGTTGTGAAGTGCATGGAAGGTGTACGAGGAAACGCACTTATTTTGTTTAAGCGAGGCTGAATAATATCCGTCATTATGATCGGAGAGTAGGGTTTCCTCTTATATTCAAGAGTGCATAATTTCGTCGAACTCGGTTGAATCGCTTTATAAATCTCCTCAACATCGTCAAGCACGGAAATTTGCCAATTTTCCAATTCTGAATTTATTCTATTTATAAATCCAATTTGAATCCTTTCCAACGTTGGACTAATCACCTTGGGTTTTCGCTGTGTTAATAGCATCTGTAAAGAACTCATTCGGTGTCCCTGAAAGAAGATGAGTGAAGCATGCAGTTACGATCCGTTCGTCTCACTCCACTTATTCATTTGGCAGAATATCAATTTGCTCATTTCGGTTCGTAAAGAGGTCTCGTTCGGAAAATTTCCCGAAAAAGACATTGTAAACCAGATGCAAGTAACGAAAGCCGCTCACCCTTATTCAACGCAACACTCAAGGCTTGATCAATGTGGGTCTTCTGCTGCTGTTCGGTAGCTTCTCCCAACCATTTGACTGAGTCGCAAGGCTTTGGTTTCGAATCGCCATTTTCGGCCTTCTCTTTGTATCTCTTATCAGTTTCTTCTAACGCTACAATTTGCCAGTACTCCAATCCTAGAAACAAGTGAATGTGGAGAATTTTGCATTGAAACAACGACCTTGGTGACGTTTTTTTGCTCGTTTGATAGCGTATTTGACAACGGCATATCGTGTACCTAGAGCGATGACAATTGTTATTTTATTTTATTCATTATTTATTTTTTCTCACCCCTCGCATTCAAAGTGCATATTAAATCGAACAGGTAGGACTCAAGAGTAAAGCTGTTTCCCAAATTTGCTGAAACGAGATTTGGAAATCGTTCAGAAATGAAGACAACGTACACTTATCCAGCGAATAGTCCAAAGCATCATAAACGAATCGTGTAATTTCTTCTTCGTTTTTCTTCCTTTCTCCGGCGGTGCACAATTTCATCGACTCTGGTAGGATCGACGGATCGACATTTGCCGGTTCTCCTGTTCCGGCTCTCGGTAAATGAAGGAAGATGACGATAACGAGTAGACGGCATGAGAACATCTGGGATCTAAGAAGGTTTTGGGTATTCAATGACATGATTTTAATCTGGTGATTGTTCAAATAGCGATAATCTCAACAGCGAAACATCTGAAAGCTCACCGAGGCAGAGAGTGGCCAACCAGTCGAGACGAGAGCAATGGAAGGAAATGGAAAGAAGAGAAGACGGACAATGAAACAATTTCGTATAAGCTAAAGAGGTTGAATTCAAATTTGATTGAATTAACGAACTCCGGGTATTGGTCTTCGTGATTTTTCGAAAATGCAAATAGAAATAAACTTTCCCTCATTCGGCCTGATCTTCGTCAGATCTCTATGTCAATCGTCAGCTTTCCGCGATCTCGCCGGGAAACCCGACAATTTTCGTAATCTTAGGCAGCAAATAATCGGGTTTTTTTGCATCCACTGTGCAAAAGAGTTGTTCCGGAATTGTTTTATCCATAAGACAATCATATGTGAATAAATAATGTTCAGACTAAACCGTTTAGCGGTCCAGCTAATACATGGAAGTGATGGAAATACGATAATTTCTCTGCTGAAGAGTAGTGGTGTAGGGATGGTTTCGCAAGCAATCGTCTCTTCATTTCACATGCTCTCTCATCGGTTCCAGAGGCGAGAGTGCAAAATGAAGAGAGTAATTTCAGGCCAAGCGAACCCTAGTCTAGTGTCCTCCCGTCTGGTGCTCAGCTTCTCTTCTGACGTCACTGGAATGCTGCGAGTGCCTCTTCAGACGTCGAACGAACGCGAAGGAAACCAGGGCCTGGATTTTTTTTATTTTCGAAACGATTGTATAGGAGAGGATAGGTTTCACTTGCTCTATGTGATCATAGGTTATGTGATACAGTGATAGTTTGTAGGGTCGGCATGTATAGTTAATATGTAGAGAAAAGACTGGTTAGGTTTCACTAGATCCATTTCTGGAATGAGTTACAGGAGACGATAAGGAAGAGCGTTCGGAGAAATATAAAAATATTAACCTGCACAATCGGCACGGCATGGATCGCGGCCGTGTGGAGAATTGACCATCTGAAGCATTTTTGTTATTTTTTAAAATAAAATGTCAGCAATTCGAGAAATAATTTCGATAAGGATACTGACCTATCCATGCTCATTCCCAGTATCATCGTCCCTATGAAGATGGATACTGGGATTCCAGTAACGGCGAGTGGGACGAGACCCTGTCGAGATATTGTTAGGTTCTGTGCTACACAAGCTGGATTTACCACAACTTGAATGAGAGCCACCACATATTTTTTAATGATTTTGATGCTTCAATCGATGTTTTTGAGTAGGAATCTAATAAATAAGAATCACCTGAATCACGAGCATCCTCAGGAATCGGCGTTGCATGGCCAGCGTCCTCTTCGAGAGTTTGACGCCGTGAGAGCGGAGGGCCTGAAGTGATCTTTGATCTTTCAAAAACAACAACAACAAACCCTGGCTATCAGTATGGTAGTGACGATGAATGCTCCGTACGACCAGGCATAGGATGGAAGCGTGCCGATCAGGACGAAGGACATTACAGTGCGGTAGTTCTGAATATTCATTAATGATTTTTCCGTCTTTGATGATTTTAATTAGTTTGGTAATAACAAAGACATACATATAGCATAACCACTGCAGAATGGCAAGCTTTATTCGTTTTTCAAAGGGAGATAAGGGGGAAATCAATTCACTCACATTCTCAGCTATTTCTTTCGTCGTTGAAGCATAGGCGATCACTTCTTCGTCGATTGCGATTTCCTGCAATATTCGACGACTTTTTTATTTTATTGTAATTTCCTTGTCGTTCATTGAATAGCGATCATGGGAACTTTGCGCTCTATTACTTGAAGCTATTAGCGTTAGCAAAAAATATTGCATAGACCGGGTTTTGAACCCGAAGATTTATCGGGCGAGTACCCCAAAAAAAAAGTCAACTAACCTGAATCTCCCTCACCACTGCATGCACGTGCGGCTGCCAGGCCTTCTCGTTGATGAAGGAGCGGGAGTAGGGCTGGGAATATATTTGTATTTTTGTTTTTATGTTTCTGTTTTTTTTGTTTTTGTTATTGTTGTTTTGAGTGATTTCACTGAAAACTCACTGCAGACACACTGATGATCACTAGGCAATAGCCGTAAGCGAGAAGCAGTTTGCGATTCTTCTTCATCTCCGGTCTGAAAAAATCTGTCTCTCTCACTTTCTCATGCTCTCTCGCTGCTCTGACCAACGAGAGAGCGTTGACAAATGAGAGGGTTAGACGATCCTTAGGTCTAACTTGTAGGGAGATGATCTAGTGCGAATACTACGTGGCTTTGCGTATATCAAAGGAGGATTTACTTCGTCACTCTATCGATAACAGTGCACCTGAATGCACCGAGATTGTGCGTCAGAGTTGCCATTATTACTATCGAGTAGGGTAATGCACCCAGACTTCCTCTCAAATATAGAAGTCATTTTCGAAAAACATACCTATTTCTGTCATTATCGGACCGATAAATGGAAAAAATTGCCTGCACAGTGCCAGATACTGCAGGATGCAGCTGGCCGGTATCCACTCCCACATGAAGAACGCGAAGACGAGTGTGGCCTCGGCGAGTGCTTCACAAATGCCTAAAAACAAAAAAAAAACGGTGTTTTAGCGATCACACAGCACAAAATTCGCAACAATTCATCCCACATGCCTGCAATAAAGAATAGCATCTCAGTGATTTGTGTAGTGTACACGGGTCGTGTGGGTTTCTCTTGCCGCGCACGTGGTGCAGAGTGCATAGTTTAAAGCGTGCTGAGACCATAAGGGGTTGGGTGGTTCTTGCAAACAAAGATGGCTCACCTTCACCAAGAAAGCCGACCGGCCCGAGCAGAATCAGCGTGTACTCATTGTCGTGGATCTGGTGGGTCTGAAATATTAATTATTAATTAATTAATGATTTTCGAAACTCACCACAATCGCGAAGCACTCCAGCAGGGTTTGGCCGATTGAGCTGAGGCAGAGCACGGTTATGCCTAGAATAACAAGCTGTTGTCATAGTAAATAGGGTCTAGCAACAACATCGGAAGGAAAACAATAGAAGTGTCAAGACAATTCCATATCAAGTGATTTCCTACATCTATGGTCTAGTAAAGTGCGTTAAAATGGGAATTATAAGGCGTGTAAAAATGCTTACCAATCCGATAAGTAGAAGCATTCAAGTCGATTCGTCTTCTCCATAGGATGAACAAGACGTAGATATTCAGCAGAGTAGCAAGGGACGCTTCGGACAGGCAAAGAATACGGCAGAACGTGACCCACCGCATTTATTCAGTCACTCTCTTCGTTTTTCCTGTCCACTGGGCTGGAATGATAGAATAATAGAGAACAGTAGAACTCGAAATATGATTCGCCGTCTCTTCATTCCACTCATTCTTTCACCAGTCGACCTGGCGAGAGATCGTGGGGAATGAAGAGACGGCGAATCGTATTTCGAGCTCTAGAGAAATTGTTTACACCTGTATCAGGAAGAGTGCGAATATACGGATGGATATCGGGACAAATAAGGGACGAAGGTGTATACGTAGTGTACGAGATGTGGGATATGATGCACCTAATCCTCTTGCAAATATGGACGGACGTGCGCTTCAGACGAAATGAGATTCGAGACTTCAACGAGACACAAACGTCATCATAAATAGGCAGACTATATACAACATTCATGATAGACATTGCGAATAAGAGCGATGATCAAAAATTGTCAGAAACGAAGATGTGAACAGAGGATGATGTTTCAGATTACGAAAGAATCTGTTCGTTAACTAGCTCATTCAAAATGGGTAAAAATTGAAAAAAATTATCTGGGATGAATGAATAGGCTGCTGATGATGTGGATGAACATGGCACGTTTGATCTGTCATTGCTATTTTTAAAATTGGTGATTTCTTATGTCACTGCCATTACTGGCATTGCTTATGTCACTCGATAATCTTGGGACACACAATTCTAAGTTGTTATTTTAGACGAGTTGTATCATCTCTTTGCCGATAAACAATATGAAGCTGCCGATCCCGGGACTTCCCAGAGGATAGAGAACTGCTAAAACTGCTGTCCGTAAAATACAAAGTCAACAAATCAACTATGCGCCGATCAATAAAGATTTGTGAATAAAAATGTGGTAAGAATAGAATCTGCAAGAGGTGGCACGAGATCGCAGAGTACTCGTTGCAGTTAGCATTTTTTATTATTCGGTGATTCTCGGAATCATTTGGAGTGGTGGATAGTTTAACAGTCCGACGAAATCCCAGACATAATTGATAATTTATTTATCGCCTCTTTATATCATACGATTTGTCAAATAAATCGATCATTTGGTGGAAGATTTGGTTGCTTGCCGAATCCACATCAATCTCTTTCTTAGAACTGAAATTTATAATTATCTGAACCATTTTTTTAGATTTTTTGACGTGAAAACACACCTCGGATGCACCGTGCTCTTGTATTTGGCGCAAAACTCGGGCAAAATCAGCGCCCGGACTTGCTCGAACACTGCGCAGACGAGAAACGTGAATATTGGAGCGAGTCTAAAAAAATTTTTAAATCTTTAAAAATAAAATAAAATAAAAATATTCTCACGCAGCGATCGCGGCGTTATTCGCCTCAATGACGAGCTCGAGGATCCACCAGTTTTCCTGGAATTTATTTATTTATTTTTATTTACGTATTTTCGAAATCTGTTCTACCTGGTCTCTCAGGAAAAACGGCGGAAGAAAGAGGAAGGGCAGACAGCAAAGACAAATCGGTATCGAGAGCAGCGCAATTCGGTATAACTTCTGAAAATAATCTGTGATTTAGTATTTTCGAAACTCTAATTCTAGTTTGCCCGCGCATCAGAATTGCTTGAAAGATCTCTACCGCTGATGTTAAATTGGGCGTTGGTCAATTTCCCATTCACAATTATCTATGGTAGGCCAGAGAAAGCGAGAGAGAGCGCGGAATGAGGAGAGTGCGAAGCAAATGTGAATATTTGCACCTGCATGGTCCAGATGTTTTCGTCGAGCTGGAGACGCAGGCTGAGCGAGTATTTGTCCTGTAATAATTTATTTTATAATATTTAAATCTTTAAAAATGACTACATCTCGATTTCACGTGTCAGTTTCTTCATAATTTTCTCGACCACCCGTCAATTTCGAAATTCTAACCACATGTCGCTCGATCATGTCGTTCAATCTGGCCAGCCGTTGTTCATTATGGCGAAGCAGGAGGCGGAAAGCCTAAAGTTTGGTTAATTAATTAATTATCAATTTATTAATTATTAATTACCCAAATCGAGATGAAGATCGGCGCAAGGATGACAATGCAGAAGTAAACGCCGTTGATGCCGCCTAAAAATATTCAAAAATACATTTTTTAAAAAGATTTTCGACTTAAAAAGCTCAAAATTAAAAAGTACCGTGCACAATCTGCGACGATAGTACAAAACTGGCGCCGAACAGAATGGCATTGAGTGAAAGGGAGATCCACCACCGCCTCCGCTTCTCGTAATCGATAACGAAATAGGTCGCCAGGGCTCTGAGAAGAAAACAATAACAGGAACAACAATAACAATAATAACAACAACAATAACAATAACAACCTCTCCACCAGAATGCCTCCCATCAGCAGCAACATCGAGATGTAGGCCATCATGCGTAGGATGATAATCTGGGGACGCGGAGAGCAGGCTGGGGCTGAATTAGTGATTCATAAGATATCGACTTCCGGGTTCTCCCGGTCTGTGCCTCCCGGTCTGTGCATTAATCTTTGCCATCTCTAATGAAATTCACATGATCATCACTATTTATTTTGATCAGGACGTTCAGCAAAATTTTCATCTTGATGTGATAGCATCGTAGTGATTCCCGGCGCAATTTTCCTTGAAAGATCACATGGTAATCCGAAAAAGAGCTCACATGGCGAGAAGAGCATGTTGGTTTCCAGGGCGATTTGAATGTAACGAAGAGGGACGGTAAAGCAGATGAAGAGGCCGTGGGCGGCCATCATGGCGGTGAGGTTGAAGTGGACGATCTGAGATTTTTTTAAAAATTTTTAAAGATTTAAAATTATAAAACACTCACACTATGTTTGCAGAACACATTCATGAGCAGTAAAAGGCAGAAGAAGCTTAAGCCGAGGCAGATAATCTGCAAATATGTTTTTGATGTGCAGAAGGAAAAAAGAGACCTCGAAGATGGCCAGAACGTAGTAGACGGCCTGATACTCGGAAGGGATTCGCTCGAGACGAGGCGCGAATGGGAGCCACAGTCTGAATTAGAATAGCAAAAGGTTTAGGCACGGGGCTGGGGTCGAACCCACTCACATTTCACCGTCATACTCCACAACGTAGGAGGGGAACACGCGGTAGAGCAGTCGGGTCTCCGAGGCGTTCATTCACTCGATATATCGACGTTCTTCAACTAGAACAGGGAACAACCTCTAAACGCGACAACTCTCTAGCATAAATTGGCGGTTGCCCTTCGAAAGCAATTTGCCTAATCGATGTGGTGTTGAGGGAAATGTCTAGCCAGGTGCAAGAATTTGGGTGAATGCGTAGCCCTCTCTTTCTCGAAAATCAGACTGGGTTGTTTAAATTTGTGCCACTACTCTTTCTTTATTTATTTTTTTGTGTCGACTTCTGGACCTTTGCAATCTCTAATGAATCGTTTATCACTGCGGTCAAAGAATCAACAACAACATCGATTGAGGAAAGTCAACGTCTTTTCAGCTCCAGACTTTTCTCAAACAGTAGATTCATCTGGTCAAAATGGATATCGGCTTCGGATGCGTGCACCACGGAGACGGTCATCTTGCGGATTCTGAAAACAATAAGAATAACAATAACAACAACAATAACAACAATAACAACAACACCACCATCACCACCAAAGCGTACTTCTTCTCAACAGCCCTCCGCCTCCACTTCTTTGGGATCACCAATTTTCGGACTTTCTCAAAAACGTAAACTATGTAGGCTGTGAACATCGGTGCTACACTGAAATGATGAAATCAAATGTTTCATTCAAATTTTAATTGCGTTTGCTCTATCGCTGGACGATTTCATCGTTTTCTTCTGGATAAAAGGAACAATTCAACTTACGCCGCTATAGCCATATTCGTAGCCTCGATAATGAGCTCAAGAAGCCACCACTTGCTCTTGTCTTGCAGCACAAATGCTGGCACTGCGAGGATTGGAAGGCAGACACCACAGAGAGGAATAGCGAAGAGGGCCATTCGGAAGAGCTTCTCAAATAGCTAATTTGAATCCTAACTGAAGGATTTTGACTCACTTTCATGGTCCAAATGTTCTCGCGCAGTTGTAAGCGTAAACTGAGCGAGTATTGATCCTTAGAGAGGTACTTTTCAGTTTTAGTTGTGATTTTTTTACCTTTGTCCCACTTGACTGAACGGAAAACTTCACTCGTTGCCGCTCGATTAAATCATTCAGACTTTTCAGTCGCTTTTCATTGCGCGTCAGCAGAATTCGCAACATCTTGAACGGTCGCAGTGCAAAGCAAATTGCAAGAGCCAAACCCACAATTATGGAGCCGAAAACTGGTATGAGCAAGGCTATTCCGAAGTAAACTCCATTCAAGACACCTCAATTTCCGGTTAGTTTTAGAGGAAAAGGATTAGAAATTAGGGTCGTCAAAATGAAGTTTCCGCCTCTTTATTTTCTCTCGCAGCTCGGACCGGTGAGAGAGCACGCGGAATGAAGATGCGGATTCTTCATTTTGACAACCCTATTAGACACCTCGAATAATCTGTGACGATAGCATCATGCTAATGGCGAAGTTCACCAGCAAAAGAGTGATGGATATCCAAAGCCTTTTCCTCTTTTCGTAATCAACAACGAATACGGTTGCTAGTGATCTGTAATATTTTCATATTTTTCTCATTAACACCTGCCGCCACTGACATTTATGAGGGTGTTGTCTAAAGATCTAAAAAAGCGTGGTTTCATAATGCACTCTGTCCCCAAACATGTACGAAATGAAGAGGCTTAAAATCACGGACTTAAAATCAGATAATATCGCCCACCTCTCGACAATCGGCGGCTAGAATGTAATAGACATACTCATTTCCACGAATGCGGTCTAAGCGAGGGGAGAAGGGTAACCAGAAACTAGAAATAATAATGATAAATAACGTCACAAATTGAAAATAACACACGTGTCATTCCCACAATCAGCCAGATAGGAGGGAAACAATTTAAAAAGCGGGTTGTCTTGCTTCATTGCAGCAGCGTAGCGTTTCTTTGCAGTTTTGTCGCGACACGAAATCGCAAGACCACTTTCGTAAAAGAAAACTAGAAGATATTGGGCGGCTTCAAATTGCAGGTTCTCTGTTGACAAACGCGAATACCAGGTGACTTTTATATCAGAATCACTCATCAAGATGAAGGTTTATTATATAGATGAGTGTGCTCATAGTGTCTGTTTGTTCCAGCTGCTATCTGTTTTATTGATACGATGTCTCAATAACAATTCATCCGTGTTTTAACTTCAACGTTTGTTGGAATAATGCATTCATTTGGTTGAAATGCTGATCGGCCTCGGATGACTTCACTACAGTTAGGGGCATCTTGCCTATTCTGAAATTATTATTTATTATTATTTTTTATTCGATAAATGCTCACTTTCTCCCATTAACCCGACGTCTCCACTTATTCGGAACCACCAGCTTCCTGACTTTCTCGAATACGTGAACGATGTAGACAGTCAAGAGTGGAGCGACACTAAATATTGCTTATTTTTTCTGTTCAAACACAATTTTCTTCCTGAAAAAAAGTGCAAAAACTAACGCAGCAATAGCCATATTCGTCGCCTCGATTATCAATTCAAGAATCCACCACTGGCTCTTGTCTCGCAGTACGAATGAAGGGACCGCCAAGACGGGAACGCAACATACACAGATAGGCACGACGAAAAGAGCCATTTTGAAGAGCTTCTGGAATGCACTCAGTGTTAATTTTCATATTCAGAAAGAGTGAAAACCCTAACCTGCATCGTCCAGATATTCTCGCGCAATTGCAGTCGCAAACTGAGCGAATATTGGTCCTGAAAGCCATTGTTGACGCGGTTAAAATCCCCAGGAAAACACCTTCGTTCCAATTGACGTATCAGAAAATTTGGCACGTTGATGCTCGATTAGATCATTCAATCTAGCCAGCCGTCTCTCATTTCGCTTCAGCAGAAGCCAGAAAATCTGAGAAGTTATGACTCTGGTGTGTTAAAATGCTGCCAGCGAGTAATAATCGGCCAGGGAGCATGCCGAATGAAGAGACGCAATATTGGTCTCGATAAACCCACAATTATAGCCGCCAAAACAGGTCCAAGAAGAGCTATTCCGAAGAAAACACCGTTTATCACCCCTCAAACTACTTTTTTATTCTCGGAATAGGTGGGCAATTACCTCGAATAACCTGGGAAGACAGCATCAAACTGGCAACGAAGTTGATGGGTAAAATGGAAGCCGAAATCCATAATCGCTTCTTCTTTTCGTAATCATTTACGAAATATGTCGCCAGGGCTCTGAAGTATGATATTTTGTTAAAATTTCCACCTGGAAGAATCGAAAACACGATGGTGTCTGACTAAGAAATTAACGAAACAGCGCCAAACCTCTCAATAATGATGCCATTCATGAGCAAAACTATCGAAATATACGCTGTAGCTCGCAGAATGACCAATTGTGGTAATGGAAAGCACCCCGTTTCTGAAGAACTGAGTGATATTTCAGGTAAACGACTGGACGGTTACCGGTGAGGTAGATGAGATGTGTTTCGAAGAGAATTTGAGCAAAGCGACAAAAGATGGTAACGCAATACAGTAAGCCGTGAAATACGAGCATAGTCGTTAGATTGACGTGAACGATCTCAAAATGTTCAATATTCAGAAGCCTAATTTGCCATAATACCTGATGTTTCGAAAATACCAATAGAACCAGGCCCATACTGAGGACGCTGAGTAGGAGGAAGATGATCTTAATGTAAATGGAAAATATCGATTTTGAAGATTAGAAAAACCTCAAATGTCGCAAGGGCATAGTAGGCGCATTCGTAACCTCGTAGGCGTTCGATTCGAGGAGAGAAAGGGAGCCAGAAACTGGGATTTGGGGTTTATATTTACATTAAAATTAATTAAAATCACGTGTCATTCCCGCAGTCCGCCAGGTACGATGGGAAGAGCTTTATGAGCAGACTGTTGGGTTGCATTTCGAAAAGAATGGAGCTGTTCCACTGGATCGGAAGTAACTAAAAACTCGACGGGGACGATATAGAAGATCTCGTCCGATTGGTAATAGATGGTTGTGAGGCCTAACCACACGATGTTGTGAGAGATATTTCGCTCGGCACCAGGTGACTTTTGCTACCCGATCAGAATGTATAAGATGAAATCAGGTGAAAGTGTAGAGATGAGTGCGGCCGAGATGTCAATCTCGGTCTCTCCGCCAAGAATAAGGTCTAGAACACTCTCTGAAGCGATAACATCAGAAGAAACTTTATCGTTGACTACGCTCGAGGTGCATTTCGAAAAGGTTGTGAAGCTGGTCAAAGTATTGGTCCGTCTCGGCATCTTTCACTGAAGGAACGTCGACGAGTGGTTGCACTCTGGAAAATACTTTCATAATTAAAATAGGCAGGCAGTAGCTAACCTCTCCTTGAGAAATCTATTCGGAATGAACATCCTGCGGACTTGCTCGAATACGTATGCGGCCATAGCAGTGATGATGGGGGCGCCACTGTAAGGGTATTCGTAAAAACAACAACAATAGCAAAACAACAACAAAAACACAAACAATAATTATAAAAACCTACGCCCCAAGCACAGCGTTATTGCCAGCTATGAATAGCTCTAGAATCCACCAGTTTTCCTGAATATTTAAAAATAAAATGAATAATAAATAAAAATGCAACCTCATCCTGCAGAAAAATCGGCGGCAGAAAGAGCAGAGGCAAGCCGATGAGAAAGAGGGGAAGAGCGATACGGGCCATTCTATAGATTTTCTGAATCAGACATAGGTTAGGTTTCAGCATTAACGCAAACCATAATTTATTGTGGGTTGAACGATTTTCGGGGTCTCCTTTTTAAATAATAATACGAACCTGCATGGTCCAGATATTCTCGCGTAGTTGCAATCGGATACTGAGCGTGTATTGATCCTAAAATACGACTTTAATTTGTGAACGATTTTTTTAGAACTGTGAACATTGATCTACCTGACTCGATCTCCTTTTGACCGTATCATTCAGCATCTCTAAACGCTTCTCATTTCTCCTGAGCAGTTGCCGAATGGCCTAAAACATAGTTAATTAAGTAATTAATTAATTAACCCACAATTATTGAAGCTAGGACTGGAATGAGCATGGCAGCTGAGAAGAAAACGCCGTTGATTGTGCCTGAAATTTGATGATTTTTGTCATTTTTTGTCAGTTTTGAGCACCTTGCAATACTTGCGAACAGATGAAGATACTAAAGGCGAAAATTGGTAGTGCAATTATGAACGCTATCCAGCGCCTCTGCCTCTTTTCGTAATCGATTACGAAATAGGTGGCGAATGCTCTGCGATCTTTCATTATTATCTATGTTTTTCGTGAAATTTGATTGAATAGTCATGTCAGAACTGGATCACGGCTCTTTCTGGAATTGCACAAGTCAATAATCCTCGAAACATACCTCTCTACTGCAATTGCACCCATCATCAGCACTATGGTTAGACATTGCGAGAGCCGGAAAATGACAATCTGCGGAACGGGAAAACAACCCTGGGCTGAAATTTATTCTAACTGGTCATAATTCCTTTAGATCACAAGTGTTCCCGTCTCGCGAAGGTACCGAGTTTTCCCTACATTCACGTTTCCACAACTACACCTCGAATGCTTCTAGTGACAAATTTGTAGATGTTACGGGGTGTAATTGCAGCTGCGTAGTTTTGCAGTACTTCCAACTAGGCTTGACAGAGAAAATCCGCCTACTCCTTGTTTGTACACTCTAAGATGTCAGATCGCCAGTGGAATTGACGGATTACTTATCCTGATACTCACATCGAATTGGTATCCATCCAATCTCATATCCGATTTGAACCAGTCGAAATATCCCGGAAATCACACAGAAGGCTCCATTCAGAGCGAAAATTAGTGTGAGATTGACATGAACTATCTGAAACTCACTGAAAGTGCATTGAAAATGAACTGAAGCTACCTTGTGTCTCCAGAAGGTTACTATCAGTGATCCGAGACAGATGAGCGTCAGGATGAGTGATACTGCCTATAATGGGTACACAATTTTCCACCCTTTGAAGGAAAACTAGACCTCAACTCCAACAAATAAGTAGTACAGCGACAAGTAGCTGTGAATCCGCTCAACTCGTGGTGAGAATGGAAGCCAGATACTGAATTTCGAAATAATAACAGCAAAAAAGCGAAAATAGGACTTACGTCCTGTTGTCGCAAGTCGCCACGTAAGACGGAAACATTTTCAGCATTGGATTATCAGGAGACATAGACAAATCCATCTTGTTCTCTGGTAAAAAGAAATCTTGCACAGCTTTAAAGATGACACTACAGTGAAGGAAAGAAGGAAATTTTCAGAAATCTAGTGTGTGTATCTAGTGTAACACCTCTCGAAATATCAAGTTTGCCCACGCGAAACGTGCAGTTATCGCTCCAGCAATGGTCAAAAAAGTAGCGTGATGTTTTGATTTGCACGGTTCTAGCCAGTAAAAGAGCAGAAAATCAAATTATATTAGGAAACGTACAATGTATCGATGCGGAAAAGACCCGAAGTAAGGCCCGAAAAAAGAAGAAAGAGACCCGAAAGGCAGGTGATTTTCGCCATCGTCATACATCCTTCTCAAATATTTATCGTTTCGAAATGTCGTGATGTTTATCGAATAGTTCTTTTAATTGATCAAAATACTGATCAGATTCAGATGATTTCGAGAGCGAATTGTCAGAGACGCGGTCGAATCTGCAAGGTTCCTGTTAATTCGGAATTTCGAAATTTCTCTCACTTCCTGTTTTCTTTTCGCCTTCTCTTCGGGAGAACCATTTTTCTCACTTCTTCGAAAATTACAACGATCAATGCGCAGCAGAATGGGGCTATGCTGAAGAATATTATTAATAAACTAATAATAATGTTATAATTAATATAACTCACGCAGCCATAACAGCGTTGTTCGATGCGACGATTATCTCAAGTATCCACCAATTCTTCTGAACGGGAAAACCTCTATGTGGCTCTAACATCAGCATACCTCATCTCTCAAAAAGAAAGGTGGTAGAAAGAGGAAGGGCAGGCAAACGAGACATAGTGGTGTCAGCACAGACGCCATGTGATTGAGTTTCTGAAAAATCATCTTGCTGAATCCTTGTTCAAGTGTGTTTCAGTCGTCCATAAAATTCTTATCGTTTGAAGGTTTTCCAATGTTTTTGTTCAAAATATCAAACATATTACCCTCATTGTCCAGATATTCTCGCGCAGTTGCAGGCGCAGGCTTAGAGTGTATTTGTCCTGCATTAATTTTTTTTTAAACATTAAAAAACATTAAATGGAACCTGGGCCAATCGTCTCGCCATGACGTCATTCAGTGCCGCAAGCCGCTGCACATTCGTCCTCAGCAGAAGTCGGAATGCCTAAGATTTTATTAAAATTAATAATTTCGAAAATAATTTTGAAACTAACAATCAGCGAGAGGCAAACGGGCGCCACCATGGTTGCAGCGAAGAAAATGCCGTTGATTCCTCCTAAATAAATTTAATTATTGCCTTATTTTCGAAAGTCCCCTCACCCAGCACAATTTGCGAGGAGATAAAGAAGCTCAATGCAAATAGGAATAGGCAAATGAAAAATGCGATCCATCTTCGCTTCTTCTTCTCATAGTCAATAACGAAATGGGTGGCGAAGGTTCTGGATGGGTATTTCCTTTTCCTGGCATTTCGGATGACGTAATCACCTCTCCACGACAATCCCTCCCATCAGCAACACTACAGAGATGTAGGACGTAACTCGAACAATCACAATCTGCGGAATGGGAAAGCAACCAGGCGCTGAGTTGTCACATTTCAAGTAGGGATCGTAGGGAGAAGGGAAGTAGGGATTTCAAGTAGGGACAAGTAGGGATTTTTGATCGCCAGTTGAGCGGTAGTAGTATGCAAATGAGGTGACAAACATAGCGAAGAGTTGATTCGAATAGTTTTGAAAACTATCTGAGCACCCATTCCGCTTTTGTACGGGCAAAAATGTTCACGTTCTTCAGGTTTATTCAAAACTCTTCATGATGAGTGCGTGTTTATAGCCATTTTTTTTGTTTTTCTCACTCAATATGCAAAAGAGGCATGTGACCCTATCCAATTTATGTTAGGATGGAGCCACCATAGGGTGTCTACATTATTCATTTGGATTTGCTCACATCCGAGTGGTCCTGGATTTTATACAATCAAATTCGCTTTTTGAAAACTCTTCACTTGCCATCCCTAATTTCAAGGAGAGACAGGACTCTAACCATCGTACATTGAACTATCCATCCCACTTCGTAGATCAATTGAATTAGTCGTAAAATGACTGAAAACGAGTAGAGGCTGCCGTGAAAAATCAGCATGATTGTAAGGTTTGCATGGACTATCTGGAAACAACTTTTAAGTTCTCAAACAACGTTATTTCTCACCTGGTGCCTAAAGAACATTAATATCAGTGCGAACATGCAAAACAAGCTGAGAAAGAGCGAGATTGCCTGAAAATTTAATCGTAGTGAGCTGCAGAAGAAGACTCTCACCTCAATCACAACCAGCGAGTAATAAATGGAGATTAAACTGTAAATTCGCAGAATTCTAGGGGTGAAAGGCAACCAATATCTGAGAATCTCGAAATAATTCAAGTATCTAATCAAGTAGACGTACGCCGAGTCCCCGCAAGCGGCCAGATACGAAGGAAACATCTCCAGCAAGACATTATCGAAGGAGATTAGTAGGGATCGATTCATGTCTATCTTTGCGAGCCCGAACAACGCCCTGGCACAGTGGCAAGCCGATAATTTGCTGCCCAAGATTCAGAAAATTGTCGGGTTTCCCCGGCGAGATCGCGAAAAGCTGACGACTGACATCGAATTTTGACCAAGACCAGGTGCAATGAGGGAATGTTGATCTTTTTATGCATTTTAGAAAATATCACGTAAAAATTGCCATAATTCAATCAAATTTGAATTCGTAATTAGCTTATTTGAAATTGTTTCATTGTACGTCTTCTTCTCTTTCCATTTCCCTCCTTTGCACTCGTCTCGACTGGTTGGCCGCTCTCTCCCTCGGTGAATTTTCAGATGTTTCGCAGTTGAAACTATCGTTATTTGAACGTAGAGTCATGTCATTGAATTTCAACGACCATAATTTCTTTTAGATCCCAGATGCTCTCAAGCCGTCTACTCGTTATCGTCATCTTCCTTCATTTACCGAGAGCCGGAACAGGAGAACCGGCTGATCCGTCGATCCTACCAGAATCGATGAAATTGTGCACCGCCGGAGAAAAGAAGAAAAACGAAACTGAAATTAAACAATTCATTTACGATGCTTTGGACTATTCGATGGATAAGAGTACGTTGCCTTCTTTTTCTGAACGCTTTCCCATTCCAATTGCAGAAAATTTCGAAGACAAAACTCCTCTGCTTAAATACATGGATGATTTAATGTGTACTTTGGACGCGATTGGTGAAACAAAATAAATAAAAAAATAAAAAAAAGGTCTAAAATCCTCTTTTTCAGGTACACGATTTGACGTTTTCAAGTACGGTACTATACGAACAAGAAAACGGGCTCTCTTTTTCAAAAATAAAGGTCGTTATTTCAATGAGAAATAGCGTGCATTCACTTCTGTTTTTAGCTTTGGAGGACTGGCAAATTGACGTGCTCGACCATGCGGAGAGTTACTTCAAGAGAACAAACAAAATGGACGGAAAAGGGGATCCGGCAATGGAGATCCGATGGGATTCGATGAGAAAGTGCAACCTCGGAGAAGAGAAGAAATCCGAAAAGGAAATCATCGAATTCCTTGATGAAGCATTGGACTTTTCGCTGGATACATATGCATGTAAGTTGTCTTCTTTTCTGAACGCTTTCCCAATTCCGTTGCAGCTGATTTCACACACATCGAGCAACTGATGGCGTACATAGACGAGTTAATGTGCACTATTGATGAGAGGAGTGAGACAAAATAAAATAATAAATGCAAATATTGTTCAAATCTTGTTTAGGTATACGAGATGCCCCTTTCACGGCCGCTATTAAACGAGCAAAATCACGTGGCGAAGACAGTTGTTTCAGTTTAATACTGCGTAGATTCACTTCTCTTTTTAGGATTGAAGGACTGGCAAATTGTCGTGATAGACAATGCTGAGAAGAGATATAGAGAGAAGGCCGGAACCGGGGAACTGCTTAATGTCCATCCGGATTCGTTGTGTGATTTTGAGAGCCTGAAGGGAAAAAGCCCTGAACAACGGATGCAACACATTAATGATGCCCTGAAGCAATCGCTGCAAATACGTGGGTGGCTTTCGTGGCTACATCCTTGAATTTTTCTACGACGTTCGTTTCAGAAAATTGTCCAAACGAGACGTCTCTAAAACTCGCACTAGACAAGTTGATCTGCCAAATGAACGTTTGGAGTGAGACAAAAATAGATGTACACTGAAACCCTCGTCCTTTCAGGAACGTCCCATGAGGTTTTCGACGAAGCTGTCTCTAATGCTATATTAACTAGCTTAGAAAGTAATCAATCCACCCTAGAAAGTCATCAATTCGGAGAAGCTCAGAGAAGATACAGAGAGAACTCACTCGATAGAGCGAAAGCCGGCGGAACGGAAAAACCATCGTCGTGCGGCTACAAAGGCCTGACGAACAAGACACCACTTGCCCATAAGAAGCAACACATTGACCAAGTCTTGCATTTTGCGTTGAGTATACGTACGTTTTCCCGTATTGCATTGCATTATTTCAATCCCCCGAATTTCCAGAAGTTGAAGTGACTCTGCAAGAAAGTGGAGCTCTCGAAACGTTGTTCTGCGATATGGATGTGTGGGGTGAGACAACGTTAACGGGCCCTTCTGTTCTTTAGGCGCCATGGCATGAGCGAGTGATTCTCCTTTTGCTATCGCTCTCATTATTCGCATACGCAACAACTAGAACGCGGTTTCCTTTCTTTATATGGCGTCGAAAGTGAAGAAGTGCCCGTTCACGATATTGTTCTATCTAGAACATTATTTTCTAGATATTTCGAGTGATATCTTCACTGAATCAATCGAAAAAGCAACACGCGATGTGAAAGGTGATTGTCCGATGTATGAACATATTCATGAGTTTTCTACAGATCTGGAACCTTGGAAGGTTGAAATACTTGAAGGTTATGAGGAGAGATACAGAGAGAAATATCTCGCGAAAACGAATCCACAATTCAAACCAAAATCCACGAAATTGTGCCATCTTGAAGTCCAGCAGAAACCCTACTCTTGGCTCGTAATGAGGAACCACATTGAACCGGCATTGAACAGAATAAGTGCGTTTCCTCGTCTAAACCACTTCACAATCTCGGTTCAGAGAGCTATGCGAACGAAAATGAACTACAATTCGAATTCGAGCAGTTGTTATGCACAATGGATACAAAGAGTAAGTTTTTAGTTTTACAAATTAAATTGACCTTTTTAGGTACCCCGAATGATGTATTTACCGAGGCTATCGAACGAGTAAAAAGCCAGGGTTATTGCGTCAATGAAAGACCGTAATTTATTCAGCTTTTCAGGCCTGAGCGAACGGCAGATCGATTTTCTTGACACTGTTGAAAAGAGATACAGAGAGAAATCCAATGATATACCCTGGCCCACTACCACAAGTACCACGACTGCCGCATCCTCGACCACGGAAACTACCACAAATACCACAACAACTCCGGCCAAAAAAACAAAGGTATGTCTAGTCGTGATCGGGAATTCCTACAAAAAAATTATGAATGTGTGTTGGCAATGAGAAAATACGGAGTCATGGAAAAAGAAACTATTATTTAAAATTGAAAAGTTTAGTTCGGTCGCATCAGAGTCGCATCTTGCTCGAAGAATAGATATGTAGGTTTCTTATTGTATTAGTTGGAACAAATTATGATTTTTTTCAGGTTTGCTTCTACGATCCAAACTGTGTAGTAAATAGATCGGCATCAGCGGAGAAAATGTTAAAACAATTTAATAAAATTTGATTATTAATAATAAGTAAATTAATAAAGCCTTTTCAGTGACATGGTGCCTTTCTTCGCAAATCTTACTGTCGACGTATCGAACTGTTCATTGGCTTCGATTTGGCAATATGAGGAAGACAGCTATAAGAGAGTTATTGGTATGACGAAGGAATAAAAGATGTTTTTTTTATTCCAATCCGCTAGAATGATATTTACGATCCGATTCAAACGATTTTTTTTCAGTTTTTCAAACTCCGTTCGATGTGGTTAATCGTGTGAACTGGAATGAGAGACAAATCGAATTTGACCCGACGAAGACGCTAAGTAGGCATATTTTCAATGTAAACAGGGATCTTAGCTCGCCGGCTAAAATTATCTATAGATATTTACCAATCTCATTGTCATACTAATTTGAAAACCAAAAAAAAAGATCAAAGTCGCAATTATTTCTTGCAGTCTCGTGCAGTCCGCAGTGTCTTGTACATGAATTTAAACAAGGGCGGAATAAAGAAACGAATGGCGGACTTCATTTCAAAGCCATGATAATCGAACCGCTGAATCAGGTGGGAAAAATCAATTTGAAAAATAATAATAAGCAATAACAGCAACAGCCGAATGAGCCAAAGCGCATGCCCGTGGCGCAGAGTAAAGCAAACCTGGTAGATCACAAAAATCGAGAAACAAAGGCTCAGAAGGGAATCGAACTTGTGCGTTGTTTTAGCATTTTCCTTTCGGCATGGCAGATTGCAAACTGATTTTTATTGGATCTCTCGCAGGGCACAATCATTCTGTACGCGGCAATCGGCTTACTTCTCCTCATCCTCTTGGCAATCGGAGCGACCGTGCTGGTTTGTTAATTACTTACTTGTTTTAATCATTAATTAAATAATTAATTGCTTGAATTCAGTACCAACACATCGTGAACAAGCGCTCGGCCCACACTCGCCAGCTAGCGTCCAGAGGGTGATCTTTGATCTTTGATCTTTGCAAATGTGATTATTACAGTATTCGCGGCACCGGAATCATTGCAAGCCCGGCTCTCGCACATAGAGTACGTTATCAATTGCGAAAATTATGTGCTCAATTTTAATGCTACTATTAATTTTGTTCAGACGTCTGCTGAGCAAATTCCCCTTGTGGTCTCGACTCCTGAACCGCCCACTCCAAGGAATCGCAAGAATGAGACCAGGTGAAATTTAAAGGAATCATAGAAACCCGGTTCTCATATGTTTCAAACATCTGGAAGCCTCATTTGACACAAATTTAACATATTCAGAGCGGACCACACCTTGTCGACCTCGCAGAGTGCCCATTCCCCCACCGCCGCGAGCGAGAGACTGCACGAAATGGAGAGAGACAGACGCAAAGCGTCGCCCTCACAACGCACGCAGCTCACGCAGAGCACCTCAATTCACCAAGAGGTCGATGCGCCCCAGTGATTAGTGACTGATAGATAAATCAGTCTAAAACCCATTCAACGCTACATTAAAGTGATAAAGTATTTCCAAGAGAAATGTGAAAAAAATTCTTTAGTGTTCTTGCAAGATCTTGCAGAGACAGATTCGACTAAATTTAATAAATTTAAGTGAAATTCAAATATAATTGGCTTGTTGAGAACACTTGCATTCTCTCTTCATCTCCCCATTTCAACTCTTTCCACTCGTCTCGACAGGTCGACCGCTCCTTCCCTCGGTAAGTTTAGGAGTCCCGCCCCTATTTCCATTAGCTTTGAAAGATCGAAGATCAAACTCCGTTTAGATCCCGCATGTTCTCGCTTCGCCTTCTCGTTTTCGCCCTCTTCCTTCACTCGGCGACCGTTGAGACAGAGGAACCGGCAAATGTCGATACGGACTGGGATAAAGTGTGCGATCAGGAAAAACTGAAAGAAAACCCCTCTGAACAAGGCGAACAGATGAAATATATTAATGATGTCTTGAAACGCTCGCTGGACATAAGTGAGCGCCTTTCATTGCTCTGGTTTGCATCCGCTTCACGTTAATGTCCTTTTTCAGAAAACTGTCCAAACGAGACGTCTCTAAGATACGAAATCTTCAAGTTGAAGCGCTGCCGAATGTCTCTGTGGGGTGAGACAAAGGGTAGGTTACTGTGCTCTAATTGCATTTTCAGAAACACCGAGTGACGTCTTAATCGATGCTGCCATTAATGCTAGAACGGAATTTCAAGGTCACTGTTTCAACGTAGGAATAGTATCAAGTCGGACTTTTCAGTATTGGAAGAATGGCAAACTAAAGTGCTAGACGAATTTGAGAACGGATGGTATTTTCCCGCTGCAACCGAACCTAGTGCCGAAAGTACCACAAGCACTGAGGCCGCCATGACTTCCACGGGTCCGAAATCCGTTGAGACAACGGTACGGTGACTCTCTTTATTTTTCGTTTGCACAACTATAAAAGAATTTTAATTAAAATATAATTTCCAGATCGTCCGTGTCAACATCACCTCTTGCTCGAACAGTGACAATGTAGGTTTTATTGTTGTATTTTGTAAAAAAATTGTTTATTCTCAGGTTTGCTTCTACGACCGTAATTGCGCAGAAAACAACTCGATTTATGGGAAGAAACTGTAGATTTGGTGCTTTTAAAAATGAATTCAAATTAAATATTTGAAGGGAAATGGTGCTTTTCTACGCTAACATCACTAGAGATGTGTCAAACTGTGCATTCGTCGCGATTCGAAAGACCGAAGGAAAGAAGGGCAAGGACGAGAGAAGTATTGGTGAGATAATACAGCTGACTGGTTTGAAAAATGCATTTCCAGACTTCCAAACTCCGCTCGACTCGGTCCTTCGCGTCTTTTGGAATAGCACGAGAATCGAGTTCTACCCAAAGCGGTCGGGAGTGCCTTCGAGTGGGTATTTTGGAAGTTCAAGTTAGAACACAAGCATGGCCAACTGCTAGACAGTGGGCGCAAACAACCTTGGGTCGCAAGATGATTTAAAATTTTATAATGTAGCACAACCACTACTTTTTACGTTTTCTTTCAGTTATATGCGATCCAATCGCATTCTGTTCTGTCGAAGTGGTTGAATCGGGAAAGACTAAAGAGGAAAACGGAGGAATGCATTTCAAAAAAGCGGTTATCGAGCTAAAGAGTAGAACTGTAACCTTTTATTCTAAAATGAATTGAAAAATGATCCTTCGAGGTGAATCCCACTAGCCAGAAAAGCAAACCGAAAGAAGATAAAGAAGATTTACCACCGGCTGAACTCAAACATGAAGAGCCGGTAGCTAAGCCCAAGTCACAGGAGGAAAGCGGAATTGTAAGTTTGTTCCCAATTGTTAATTGTAGTTAGACAAATTCCAGGGCGCAATAATTCTCTACGCATCACTCGGCGTTCTTCTCTTGATCGCTGTTGCAATTGGAGTCCTAGCGCTGGTTATTAATGATTGATTATTTAATAATTGAAATATTAATTAAGTACCAACGCCGCACGAACAAGCGTGTAGCCCGCACTCGCGAGTTGGCCTCCACGGGGTGAGCGGGGTCTTTGATCTTTGGTCTTTGATCTCTGATCTTCAAATAAATATTGTAGCTCTCGCAGCTCCGGCAGCATTACAGGCGCAGCCCTTGCCCACAGGGTATTTTTGGAGATCGATTATTTGAAAAACAATCAATTTTAGATGTCCACCGAGCGAGTTCCTCTGATTCCATCCACTCCTAAAGCGCCAACTCCCAAGTCCCGGACTGAGCCCACTCCCAGGTAAGAAAGGAGGTTCCTAGATTTAAAATGACTTCATATTAGCATTTTTTCTTGGCCGTTGCCTAGCTAGATTTGAGGTTTTTTCAGCTTTTTGGAATGCAGAGACGTATGGATTTTGCAGACCCGCCCGTTCGGTCTCGACGATGACGTCTCCTTCCGTTGCCGATCCCACGCCACGCGCCCAATCGTCGGCCGGGGCGAGCGAGAGAGTGTGCGAAATGGAGAGAGGCAGACACAAATCGTCCTCGTCTCCACACCACACGCAAATCACGCAGAGCACTCGCCAGGATTCGCCCCAGTGAGAGGAAACTGATGATAAACAATCAGTCGAGTAACCATTCAACGCAATATCGAAGCGATAAAGTATTTCCAAGAGATTTATACTGGTCTAAAGGATTTTATAGGACAATGTCAAAAAATATTGTGTTTTACCAAGATATCTGTGTATAATTATTTTAGACGTTGGATTCATCGGTCTGTAATTACAAAGTCATTGAATGTTTCCTGTTAACAACAAAAAACCTTGGCCTCAAGCATCGATTGGCTGGCTGGTTCGGCAGATTGCTTGCCATCTTTAATACAGCAACACGCAATCGTGGAGAGAATGAAGACTTGAAGGAATAACGTCTACTAATTTTAGGGTAGAGCATTTAACTAACCTACTAGAGCAATGAAGCCCAGCACTCCGTATGCAATGTGCGTCCAATTCCAGTCAGACTTCTCCTTTTGAGGGCGTTCTAAAAAGTGTGGTAAAATTGGGAAAATAACACGAGACCGACCGTCATACTGACATGCGGCTCGGAACTCTCCGTTTTTCCTTATATTTGTCCCGTCCGTTTTAGCGATGGAAAAGAAGTAACCACCGTCCTTTTCGCACGTAATGCTCTTGGCTTCGTATTGGGCGTTGTCACTATCAGCGAATCTGGATTGAACAACCATTTGTAAGCCACTGACGGCTCTACGAAAACCATACGACAACACCCTGACTGATAAATCGAGAAAAATTGGACCAACTGACGCTTTTTAATAAAAAATTCAACTCACACGAGCACCCATCCCTCCGGGCAGGTGATTGATTCGTAGAAGAGATTCGTATAGGGGATTTCAGCAGTACGGTAACCTTTTCTTTTCAGGGAAGCATCGTTATTGATCCAATCGATGTTACATTGGTCTTAAAAATCATAATCTTTTCTTAGTTCATTAATCATACCTTCGATTTTAATCTGCGACAGGGACACATCGTAGGTTGCGGAATCAGTGACCAGTTTGAGCTTTTCTTGAATCTCATTGGCGAGCGACAATCTCGGAAGTAGCTGGAAGATCATTTATCCCAAAGTCGCATGAAAACCATACCACTGAGTCGTGTGACTTCAGTAGGAATCTACAGTACAGTTTCCCTGAGTCGACGCTTCCGGATATTAGGGTGATATCTGTAATGTGTTTCATCAACTCTAACAATAGGAGCAGCGATGCAGAGGATTATGTATTGCAAAACAAATAAGCAATAAAAGGAGTGTGATACGGTAGACTCTCTTTCAAAAGAATCTTCAAGCAGAACGTCGCACCTGTCTTTTCGATTTCGCTGAAAGCCTCGACATGTGGAGTTGAGCGACAGCCGAATATGGTGGTACCGTTGTGAGACTTGAGAGAGGCCGACGACCCATCCAACCAGATCTCGACCAACATCTTATAGTGGTTGAAGAGTCTAAACAATGGAAGGAGTTAGACAAGAAAAAGGGAATAAGATAAGCAACCCCATAACAACTTGTACACCGCTCAGTTTGCGGTTACGCGCATTCTCATGCTGAAGTACTTTCCGACGGGCGTCTGCTGGGAGAATGCAAGTCTGGAGGGGAAACAAATGATGGTGTGACCCCCTCCCCTACGCATACCACACTTGCGTCCTCCTCGCATATCTTCGGGTCGAAAGGTGGATTCGTGCCGCTTGAGTAGATCAGTGGAAGAAGTATGAAGAAAAGCGAAATGGAGAAGGCAGATACCCACATCTCATCGAAAAGGAGAGAGAAATCGTTCGAAGCGGAACAAAGGAAGCAATCATCGAGATAAATGCTACGGATTAGTCATTGCTCGCATCATACAAGAAGACGGATACGAAACGAATTGAATCGTATCGATTCGATAAAACTGAACGAAAAAATACAGCCCATTTCAATGAAGCTTCCAAAATGCAGCCTAATTTATATTCTTTCTATTAAAGAAGGCGTCCCACGAGGTGATATGATGGGCTCCCACCACGAATGACGTACAGAATCAATGAAAATATTGCAAGTAAGAGGGTGAGAGAGCGAGAGAGTCAGACAAACAGAGTGCTCCCTCTTCCCCTCTCCCTCTTCCCCCTTTCCCTTTGCACCGCGCATCTTGATTTTCCCTGCATTATCGGAAAACTTTGCGCGCGCATAGCTCGCTTCAAAGTTGAGCTAGAGACTTCAAATTTTGGATTTGCACTGGGATTCAAGGGTTAAACATGGCTACGCTTCCAAATTGTCTACGAAAAAACTCGTGGGGCGGCTTCTTTAAACAATCAGTCTAAATCAGTCTAATACCCATTCAATGCACTATCAAAGAGAATATTTCCAAGACATTTATCATAGTGGTATTACAATTATTTATGGATATCATTGAAGTGTGAACTACGTATTTGAGATAAAGTTCTTCTATAGATTAGTGCAGAATTGTCTTAGACGGGCTGAAATGTCAAAATTATTGTGTTTGTCCTATGGAGTATCATTAAAACCTTGGGCAGCATCGACTGGCGGGCTGCTTCGGCAGATCGTTCTTCTCTCTTTCTACGACAACATCTCAGAATGAAATAGGCTAGGATGGCTGTAAAATCTCCCTTTGTCATTGTTTTCAGAAAAAAAACAGGTGAAAAATGCCTCACCCAGAATAAGCACCGCGATCAGCCCTCCTATAATTATGTAGCCCCACGCCCAGCGAGACTTGTCCTCTGTAAGTGTACTTTAGGAGAAGGGCTGTGTAAAATTTTATGATACCCTCATTAAGCAACGCTCTCTCGCCTGTCAGAGAAAGCGAGAGAGCAGGCGAAACTGAGAGAGTCGCAAAATTTATGCATCCTCCGAGAATCAATTAACTCCGTTTTCTCACCTCTTTTCTGACAAGATGCCGTCTCCACTCGTTGTCCTCCGTAGTGTGCAAACTCAAATGATCCATCGCGCATTTTCAGGCATTCTAGCGTTCCCGGGTGCAGAAAGGCGTCATCGGCTTTCAGCACGAGCGGCCAGGGGCACTGCAATCGATGGAGTATTTTCGAAATCGTCTCCTCATTTCGCACACTCTCTCGGCGGTCAGAGTGCGTGGAAAATGAAGAGACGATTGCCGTAAAGGTGACCCGTTAATCTAGACACTTGCGTATTGCGGGGAGCCACTGCTATGTTACAGGGCAATTCAGTCCGGAGGGACTAATCTCTTCATCGGGCCTACCGTATTTCGAAATGCACCTGATACACTCGGCAACCTTGACGCATCGCTTCCGTGGGCAGGGTGCAACCGGGCTCATGGCATTGGAACGTGCGAGGCGCGCACTCTTGGCATTCTAAAAGGATAAAAATCTCCTTTTTGGAATAAATCGCAAGAAATCAACCGTAGTGCAGGCAAGCCGCTCGGAATTCTCCGTCTTTTCTCGTTGTCGTTCCATCAGAATTTGAGATGGAGAAGTGGAACCCGTCGTCCTTTTCACAGGTGATTCTCTCAGCGTCATATTCCTCGTCGTCATGCTCGAATCTGGACCGAAACAGTGATCAAAACAACAAACAACATAAACAAAAACAATCAATCAATAATCAATTAACTCTCACATCAGCTTCGATCCCTCCGGACAAGTGATCGATTTGTTGAAAAGATTCGTATATGGAATCTCAGCAGAAAGATATCCATATCTATGCAAGGAAGCATCGTTCTTAATCCAATCGATGTTGCATCGGGCTGAAAAAGTATCATTTGTTGGCACTTTTTTATTATTGACGATAAGAGTTCCATGAAACCAATTACGCTGGATCTTGATCTCGGACAGTGTCACATTGTAGGTCACGTCAGCAACTAGTTGGAGAATTTCCTTGCCGTCATTCGTGTGATTGGGTCCTTGCAGCTTCTAGAAGATCATTTTAAGCATGTTTAATGCTATCAACCCCACCGCCGAAAATAATGATTTGAGTAGGAATCTGCAGTACAGTTTTCCCGAGTCAAAGCTTCCGGATACTTGACTGATTCCTGAAAGGCATTGAACAGTGCAGAAGATCCAATATTGGCTGGAATACGGATTCACAAAGCAAATAAGCGAAAATTGGAGAAAAAACAGCAGTGTCTGGAAGAACAAGAGTAAAACGACGAACGTTTTGTATTGTCGCTGTCTACCATGACTTCTGAACCTCCATAACAGCCGAATATTTTTTCACCCTCGTTACCCTGAAGCGTTCGAAATTAGGGTCTCAACTGGTTCCAGCTCATTACAACTCTACCACTTGATCAGAGAGCGTGACATTAGAACTATCAGCCCAGATCTCAACGAGCATCCTCTTGCGGTTGTAGTGTCTGAGAAAGAAATGAGAGCGAGTTATCTTCGTCTACGATATTATACCACAAAGAAGGCCAACCTCATGACAATTTGCACGCTTCTCTGTTTATGGGTATCATTTCGGAGAATACAGCTCTGAAAAGGAAATGAATGATGATAGTTTATTGCAGTGTGATAGTGATAAATAATTAGAAAGGCATACCACACTCGTGTTCTCCTCGCATATCTTCGGGTCAAAGGATGGATTCGCATCGCTAGAGGAAATTAAAGGAAGGAGTAAGAAGAATAGCGAAAAGGAGAACGCTGAAACCTTCATCTAATCTAAAATGAGAAAGGAAGCGTTCGCTTCTCTTTGCGAAACAAAGGGAGAAATCATTTAGATAAATGCTAGGCGTTAATCATCTTTCGCCACGATGAAAGATACGAAAAGAAATGAATTGCTTGCCTCTCTTTTCTCTGATTACTTTCGCTTTGAATTTATAAAAAGAAGCTCCGGATTTGCATTAGTCAGTTTCGTCAGGTTCTCATTGAACATTGATTTTTAATGAAGTTGGGTTGGGAGAAACAACACCCTAAATCACATTACCAAAAAATGGATTTTGTGAATGGATTTTGTGTGTGCACCCTTTAACCGTTAAGGGTATTTTGAATGAGCAATATTTCAATAGAACAGACCAATAAAGCTTCTCACATTCACTGCGAAGTTTGAAATGTGAAAATCGCGTGAAAGTCGGTATTTAAGGATCGGATGATGCTTCACAGACATCTGTCAGCTCACCCACATCACGGGCAATGATACTCCTCTTCGTTTTCCTAATTCCCTACACTTGTGAGTTTTTTCGGAGGAGGTCATCATTAATAATTAAAATGATAATTTAATGATAATTTTCAGTCGGCCACGATGAAGTTCAATACCCAGCCATATTATCGAAACTCGCCGATATCGTTCTACTTGCACCAGGAGGAGCGGAAGCCAAACTGGTTTTGAGTATGGTTTAGTCTTAAGTGGTGTATTTTAGCAATGGTTCAACAATTGAATGGTGCCGAAACAATGTACAGTTGATAGCAATCTTGAGCCGTGCCATAGGTTTTCATAATTCTAAATCTTGCCATTCCAGCGACGGTCTCGGTGCTAGGCGGCATCATCAAAGATGCTGACTCGGTATACGACGACTCCACAATGGACGCAATCAAGAAACTGAACGAAAAAATTGACCTTGTGAGCTGATAACCTGAAAAAAAAGATAATTAGCACCATTCAGCGGTTTAATGAGCTGCATAGGGACGTTGTTGATCTCAAATTTTTCGTAAGAGATCAATTCTACCAAAATGTAAGAATAATTTCAACTAAATAACGAAAATAATCTTGCTTAGGACGTTGTAAATGCAGTATTAGAACTGGAGCAAGAAATGTTTGATATTATCAACAATTCTAAAGATGGTTATTACCTGGAGACTTTCTTGAATAGATTCAAGAATTGCAGCGGGCAGAGTGTGTACATGCTTGCAAGTGTAGGCTGCTTTCTTTCTTTTAAAAATAAAAATATCAGTTTTTAAGAAACTGAGGACTGCCCTGTTGAATAGCGAAACAAGTCCGTTACAAGCCTTTGTTAAGTCCGACGAGTATGGTGGATCTCGTGAAGGGTTGGCAAAAGTGCAAAAGGGTATCAATGCGTTAACAGGGAAGCTGGTGAGAGAAGCATCATTTTTTATACTAAGCTCAAAATTTCCCTTGAAACTTTCTATTTTCACTTTTCCAGAGTAGGATCGAATCGTTTCATTTTGGAATTACCACTGGCCAGTCAGAAGTGAGAGATAAGTTTGAAGGCTAGATTGAGTGGTTTTTTGTTAAGATTCGTAAGTGGTTGCGTGATGTGAGTAAGAGAAATGAAACTGATGAACAGCGGCTCATTGATGAGTAAGGCTTTTGTTATAATCGCTAGATGCTAGATCAGCACTTCAGGTTGAATTCGCTGTTCTCAAAGCAACCTCCTAATCGAATCATCAAAATGAGCGCGCAGATTCAGCACAGCGTTCAAAAGTTCATTCAAGATCATGCAAACTCGGTTCACCTTTCAATGAATATTCGGCAAATATAAATCAAAACTTAAGATAACATACTGGACTAATAGCGTTGTCGTTGAGAATATTGTAAAGAAAATTGCAACAGACGGAAAATACGAAGCAGCTCTGAATCTTCTGAAAGAGCTGGAAAAAATTAACACGAAGTATTTTCTTCACCTTATTTTTTTGAACTCAAAATAGATGCATGCTATTGGCCTTGCAGTGATCAGTTCATCATAGTTCATTCTAATCTTTGCCAGTGTCATAAGATTTTAAACAATGGAAACCATGTAAGTTCGCGCCACTAAATAGGTAGTCAAATCAAAAACTCAGGTAAAATGGATAACATCGAATAACAATATAACTACTTTATTGATCTACAGAACGAACTCAAAGCAAAATTATTACTTGGACAGTGATGTCAAGAAGGCTGCAGCAGCAAAAATGTTCGAATGGTGAGAATTTCTGACTGTCACGCTCTTTTCAGCAGTAAATAAATTAAAAATTTCAGTTCAACCGGTCATAATCCCTCTCTGCCAGATGAGAAACTCAATGCCACTTTCGCAGCTATTCTATCACCTTGCAAGTAAGCATCTCAAACACAGCGCATAGTTAGATAGTAGGGTGTTATTTTTTATTTGAATATTGATCGTGTTCATCCAATCCTTTTCCAGTGAGCGTGGAATTATTGATACACTCACCGACCTGTTCAAAACAGCGGAACCAAACACGCCGTTTTCGTACGTCGCGAGATCAGGCAATCACAATGTCATTCCCGGATGGACGATGCGCGGAAACATATTTTACGAGAAATTCTTCAAGTCCCTCAATATCGGGCAGTGGACCGCAGCCGCCAATAAGACGCTGCTCGTAATCGGCAACTGATTGTAATTCATAAACAATATAAAGCTCTACTACCATGTATCGTTCTGAAATGCAACTCGACAAATACTACTTCTTGATACTCAAATTCACATTTGATGGCTCAGCTTTTTAATAGCGGAAATAGTGGGTAGTAGGGTTCATTAATAGGAGTCGTAAATCTCGAACCGAAAAAGATTGAGTTCCGGTCGCTGCGAATACTCCTTTATAAACCTCGTCCGTCTAACGTGCATCTCACAGCTTGCTCGAAAGAGTGATGCCACTA
The DNA here is from genome assembly GCA_900490775.1 of Pristionchus maxplancki. Taxonomy (NCBI): domain Eukaryota; kingdom Metazoa; phylum Nematoda; class Chromadorea; order Rhabditida; family Neodiplogasteridae; genus Pristionchus; species Pristionchus maxplancki. The sequence goes on from LS571178.1 coordinate 288,035, forward strand.
CCTTGTATCTATCTCCTTCTTCTTCTCTTCTGTGCTGACACAGCACGCTCAAGTGAGTATGAAATTCAACTTTAAAATTTTTTAACATGTCGGAAATTTTTTTATAAACAACAATACAGATAAAGAAGCAGAGGAGACCCTATTCCAAAATACGGTTGACAGCGGAGAAGCCGTTATCTTCAACCTAGTCGAATCCCTCGGATTAGTATACAGTAAAAAAATTTTTTTACAGTAAATGGAATTGTATTCTGTAGTATGCACTATGCACAAAAATAAACATTAAATCTTCACAAATCCCTCATAATGATTGCAGCCACAAGCAAGTTTCTTCTGATTGGCCCTTATGGTGAAGAAGTCCAGTATAAAAAATGCGACCTGAAGGTGATGGCTCTCACATTTTACGGGTGCGATGATTACACTTTTTGCAGCCTGAAGACATAAAAGACAAGGTCAACACTTTTCGCGCGTACGTGAACGTGTCAGAACAACAGCTGAAGGTGACACAAATATACAGCGTTAGCAATAAAAAGTCACAAAATCAGGCTTTTATCCATGACCTGCTTCCCATTTCTCGACCAATTGAGGCTATTCTGATGATCCGAGGCGAGTTCAGTCGAGTTTACATGATCATAAAATGCGGTAGTTCAGAGGCAGAAACTATTCTCTTGAATCCAACCTCACTAGTGCCGAGCATAAACATAATCCTTGTTTCAGAAGTCGCTAATTCGCACATGAAAGAATTGGAAGCACATTCGAACTGCTTTGGATTTTGGGTAGGTATGGATTTCCTCCCTGAATTTTTATTCTTAATCTTCAGGAAAATGTAGATCTCAAGTGGATGCGGGACCGGCTCACCACATCAATGAGGGTTATTTTTATCTAATTAAGTCATTTTTATTCATTTTTTTGCAGACTGCCCTGGAAAATCTCCACAAGTTGGGACTCGAATGAAACGGAGCTTCAGCACGCATGATATAGTTCTTGAGTCAATGAGCCTATCAAATATCTCACTGATCGATAAACATATTGCTGTTTTTAGTCCAAAGAAAACAGTCTAAACAGTGGCATTTTGAAGAGAACAGTAACTAGATACTCAATTACACCCAGAGCTGTGCTCAGCTCCTTCGCAAATAACAGAAATGCTAGATCAGAATACAATGTTGGATTGTTGTCCCCAATGTGTGCTGAGCGCAGATTCAAGATCTGCCCAACTCGTTATTAGTTGACTCAACTTGACTCCTTTGCTCTTCCACGTCAAACCCGTCGAAAATGAAATCAAAATCAAACTACAAAATTCCAAGTTTCCTTGTTGACCCCAATGTGCAATCAGTGCAATTCCGAAACAGGCGTAAGTGATTCATCTCGTTATCAGGGTCGAGAAATCGACAGACGAGGGAAAACACTGGCGGCGCCACTCTCCACAAACCCACTTTCTTGCCTTCTCCCCTCTCTCCTCTCTCTTGATTCCTTGTGAACTAATTGATAATTTACACATTGTGGTCGACGTTTTGCGGTTTTGTGCATTTTGAAATTCAGACAACTTCTCATGACAACGAACGAACAGTTGCAGGCATGTTGGAGAGAGCTGGAGGTTCGTATTTTCAATGTGTTTTTGTCGTGATTTTAGATATACACGCGTTAAATATGCGCTATTGATCGTTTCAGAGCAGGATAAGCAACGGTCAGCACATTGTGTTGGACGAATCCACGGCTGCCGCGTTGCTTCAGGATGCAATGAATGAGAAGAACGGCAAGGAAAGTCAGTAAATTTCACTTTTTGAAAAAAAAATCCTCTAATCAAGGATTTCAGTTGAGCAAATCATCGCTCGGTTGATGTACAAGTCCTGCTTCTTTGAAGTCGGAGACCCCTCTAAAATCACGCTGCAAAAGAAGTGAGATTATCTAAAATCTAGATCCTTTGAACAGAATCACTTCAGGTTCCGCCTCCTGGCCATGTACTATTACCGACAGCAAAACTATTCGAAATTTGGAGAAATTGTGACCTCGTGAGAATCCGATTTCGTCTCAGAACCCAAATATTTCTTCAGATCCATCATACGCGAGTGGCCCGTGACAATATATTCTGCTGATGAAGGAAACGAGTGCGTGTTTTATCGTTGATTGCAAAATTGTTTTGAAATATTACGAAATGGGAAATTACGAAATGTTCTGATACATGTGCAGATTATCGATGATGGGAAACTGATCTGATTTTTCGAAAATGATTCGTTTCATTCGAACCTTTATCCAAAATAGTCTCATTCGTGACCGGAAGTTGTGAAGTGATTCGACCACTGATAAGAGCAGTCACGTATCTTTGCTCGCACTGCAAAACGAAAACAACAGTTTCCGGAAGTCATGTTACCAACGTTCTAAAGATATGCCTATTGCAGGGAGAAGTACACATGGGACCGCGCGCCACTCTCAATAAACATAAAGCAAGCAGAAACTGTCAGGAAGGAGGGACAGAAATACGTGATGAGGTGAGGCTTTTATCACTGGCCGCAGAGTTTGAGACCAAAAGTGAGCTCAAAACACGCTACACCGATCAAAGCCTCGGAATGAGCAGAATTGAACGTAAACCCAAAAGGATTCAGAGTGCTCGCATTGGAGAAAGGCGATATCGGCACGATCCTTAGCGGGGCTGAGTGCAGAACAGAGGTGCTCGAGCTGGATGAGGACGGGTATGTACGTTATCGCATGCACTGAAACGAGCAATTGTCTGTCCCTCTCTCATTACCATACTCACTCACTTCTCTGACCGACGAGAAAGCATTCGCATTTGGATATTCCCGTTAACAGATGTTTTACCACACTTTCGCTTCAAGTCGCTTGCAATTCGACTTTAAATAAATCTACAAGCGGTAGAGGGCAGACCTGGTTATGAACTGATTTTGTAGAATCGAGTACGTTTCTGAAGCATTCATTCACGAGCCGATCAAGGAGGGCACTGGAATTAAAAGAGATGTGAGATTTAAAATTAATTAGTGTTATGTAGCGGACTGTCCTTCACTCAAGAGACAAAGGTAAGAGAGCTTTATCGCAAGCAACAGGCCGCGACGGGCGCACAAACAAGAAGAACGACGGGACGCCAGTGAGAGAGTACCTAGGGTAAGAGAGCGTGGCGAGAGAGTGTGGGGAGAGAGGAGACGAGTCCTTTCTCGAACCTTCGGCACACGCGAGAGAGGAAAAGGACGCGCGCGCTCTCTATGCTAATAGGTGGATGGGAAGAGGGGACGGCAGATTGCACGTCGGCATTACGGTAATTGACTAGAGTGGAGAGGGAGCATCCCTCTATACAACAATTAGGACTTGAGAATTTAACAAAATCTGAGCAAGTATTCATTCATTCATTCATTCATTCATTCATTCATTTCCGTTGTTATCATTTACAATAAGTTTCGAAGAAGAGGTCCAAGTATGTTTCAAGGCAGCCGCTCCTAATTCGGTGGCAGCAAAGAAGCAGCGAAAGACGGCGGGTGTTGGACATGGAAACCCAGATACACTGCGCACACATGTTATCAAGTTCGACGTAAGTCTTTCACGATTTTGTAAAGTTCTGCGTTGCATAGTTCGAAATACATACAGGTAATCGTCTCTTCATTTTGAACACTCTCTCGCCTCTCTGACCTGTGAGAGAGTGCGCAAAATGAAGAGACGAGTACTCTTATTTCGAACTTTCGTTGATAAAAAATGAGAATTTAGTATCTGCCCATGGAGAATCAACAACTAATATTCGCTTCGACAAAGAGTGAAAAGGATTTCGTCGCTGAGAATTCGGGAAACGTCGCATTCACGATCAATAATGTCGTGCGTTGTTTTGATTTGTCATAAAATCACAAATGCGTGCATATCGTACATCGCGCACATTACCGAACAGAAGAACATTTTGTACTTTTTTTACTTTTTTTAAAGTCTGCGAATTCGCTCTCAATATTCCCAATTTTTGTTTCATATTTTTTGTCCACCCCCAATTCCGCGTAAATACAAAAATTGAACGGTGAAATATTTCGAGAAAGTGGTTAAAAATTTGAACCGCAAAACACGA
>LS571178.1:315199-329536 GCA_900490775.1 Pristionchus maxplancki
TGGTCTTTTGCCGCTTTTTATTCATAGAAAGTGTTGGAGATGGTTACTTTATCGATCTGACTATTTGGCTCACACTCTGGGCCATCTTACGATATTCACTGTGACGTCATCCCCACTCAGAACAGACCCCTCTCCTTTTCATGTTTTAGGTGTCAGGATCGTTCCGATCAATGTTTTGGTACTAACTAGGATGTATTTTTAGACAAACTACCAAATTTGGAGTCAATCGGAAGTCTTTCAACAAAGTTAGTTTTCGGCCCTGCAGAATCTGAAAATCGAGGCATGAGGTGAGTGGGGATATCGAAATTTCTGAAAAGCTCCCAATTGGCCCCCAATCGATACAGTAGGTTGCTATGAGGCATATGAATTAATTCCAGGTGTTCGTTTATCGATTTTAACACTTTGATCATACTCAGGACCACTTGAGCATTTCCCTTGTGAACGCGTGTATTTCTCCAACGCCCCAAGATAGTCCCCGATTCTAACTCCCTCCACTCTCGCTTACGACCATACCCCATTGAGAACACGACATCCCGTCCTATCTGTCAAGTTAAGCAACGGTGGGCCCAGTTAGTACTTGGATCGGAGACGTCTTGGGAATCCTGGGTGTTGTAAGCATTTTTGCTGTTTTTCTTTCAGATTACTTCCTTTTTGCCGCCTGGAGACGTCTTTTGTTGAAATTTTGCCGCTTTTTATTCATAGGTAGTGTTGGAAATGGTCACTTTATCGATCTGACTATTTGGCTCACACTCTGGACCATCTTACAGTATTCACTGTGACGTCATCCCCACTCAGAACAGACCCCTCTCCTTTTCATGCTTTAGGTGTCAGAATCGTTCCGATCAAAGTCTTGGCACTAACTATGATGTATCTTGAGACAAACTACCAAATTTGGAGTCAATCGGAAGTCTTTCAACAAAGTTAGTTTTCGGCCCTGCAGAATCTGAAAATCGAGGCATGAGGTGAGTGGGGATATCGAAATTTCTGAAAAGCTCCCAATTGGCCCCCAATCGATACAGTAGGTTGCAATGAGGCATATGAAGTAATTCCGGGTGTTCGTTTATCGATTTGAACACTTTGATCATACTCAGGACTACTTGAGCAATTCCGATGTGAACGATCCGACCGCTGCTATTCCCCTTCACCGCAAGATAGTCCCCGATTCTAACTGCCACCGCTCTCGCTTACGACCATACCCCGTTGAGAACACGACATCCCGTCCGATCTGTCAAGTTAAGCAACGGTGGGCCCAGTTAGTACTTGGATCGGAGACGGCTTGGGAATCCTGGGTGTTGTAAGCATTTTTGCATAAGATTGAATCGTTTTTATTGTATAGTGACGTGGTTTGATCTTGTTTTGCAGTATTTTATCTATTCGGAGAAGGGGCGTCATGATAACTGGGAGTTGGGACTCTATTCGGACTCTATTCTAGAGGTTTACTTGTAAAATTGACGGTGAACGGACAGTGATACTAGGAATGAGAAATTAAAAGGAAGGTATGTGGAAGGATGAATTGAACTGAATTTTTGGTAATCAGCAGAGGTGCTAACTAGAAGATATCAAGGCGATTCACTCCTCCAGGTCGAGATCCAATCGTATTCTCTTCACAGGAGCTCGTCTCCGCTTATGATTTGCTTCCTCTCCTCCTTCCTCTTCCTCTTCCTCTCGGAACAGCCTGATCGGTCGCAGGGATCGTCTGCGCCCGAACGGTGTACTCCCATCAATCTTAACGATTAATTCATTAAACCAAGTCTTTTCCTTCCTTATCTTGGCCTCAACTGTATGGGAAATATGGAAAAAACGAGCGAAATTAATCAGTATCTCTGCAATCAAAGAAATACACACCTTTGTCGCGGCATCCCTCTCGGCTCGACCCCGACGACGTCTGGCCGGCGTGTAGCCCATGACGTCTTCGCCATCTTCGATACCTTCCTCGATGTCCTCTTCGATGTCGGAGAGGTCGACCACCTGAGGGAGGTTGGTTGGAATCGGCATTTATTAGGGTAAAATGATAGGAAATGGGCCTAAAGGAAGTAAGGCAAAGACGCGGTAAAAATGGGAAAATGTGCCTCCGACACACATTCGATCGCTCAGAAAAGGTAGAGACGTAGAGAGAGAAAATGCGATCGGTAATACCTCAGCCAGTCTCTTCTGCAGCCTGGGTTTGTAGACTCCATCATTGAGAGCGCGTCTCATGAGCAGAGAAAGACGATATCCGGGCCCTTTGTACTCGAAAGAGCGAGTGAAATCTGGAAATATTGTTTTAAAATTAAACTAGGAGACCAGGAACTCACGCTCGAATCCTTCCTTGGTTCTCAGTTCGTCAAGTCGGTACGAGACCCAAGGGGGGAGTTTGATGGAGAGTTCTTTCATCTGAAATGGCATTCATCAAGATTAAATCAAATGAAGGATGATTAGACTCACCACTTCTTCAATCATTGGAAAAGTCAGCAGCTTGTAGAGAGGATTGGGTCCGAAGGGAGAGATGATAAGGATTTGATCATCTCGGATGAGAGTGAAGCAAGAGTCCTGGAATGGACAAACTTTGTTTAGTACGGTAGTTATCATTTTTAATATTAATTTTTGCGTTTTCAGATCCTCGACTCAGGCAGTCGGATAAAATAAAGAAAACATGAAATTGAGAGAGTCGCATCCCTGTACCTTGTAATCTCTCATAGTCACAGTCTTCGCATCAGCCTCCATCTCCTTCTGCTGGGGAGTGTACTCGAGATGTTTGATGTACGAATCCCATCGTTCCTCATAGGAATCGAAGATGGGAGTGGTGCATCTGAGAGGATTTGGAATTAGGAATGTGATTGTTTGGTATGCCAATGTTGGTAGTAGGGTGGGAAACCCTCTTCAAGCTAACGTACCTGCTAGAGTTCTCCTCGACTTCGTCATCTCGATCATTTTCCTGGTTCTGGAGGTCACGGCGAGGCTCTTCGGATTCCTGATCACGAGCTTCTGAATCCGAGAGATCGACCTCTTCATCTTCCTCTTCGTCTTCATCGTCATCCGAATAGAGCTCATCGTCGGATGAAGAATACCTGAAATATAAATTTTTATTTACGTGACAAACCCAAGGAGATAGCAGCAAAAGAGCACTCACACGACTGGTGCTTGAGGGTTCGTCTCTTCATTGTCCAGATCGTAGAAACGTGTCTCATCTTCCTCTTGGAGTTCGAGTCTGAACAGATTACAGTTAGATTGAATCACTGGGTAATGGAACGTACTGGTTAGGAGGGTTATCGATGTCAGAAGGACGTCCAACTTTCTCGTCTGCGAAGTATTCAAAGAAATTGGCAGGGCCCGTGCAGATACAGCGGTGAATGCAATTAGAGCACTCATCGGAGAGGGGATCCTTGAAGATGGAAGGAGCGGAATCCATGGCCTCGAATAGGGCAGCAACCGCGGCAACCGACATGGTAAGCGAGACTGAAGTGACTGATTCGAAGCGTGCATCGGTGGTTATACGACTTTTCCCGCCCAATTCAGTGGGATCGGAAGCCCAATTACGAGGTGATTCAAGAGTTCGGATGTACCTGGAGGCAATGAAGGTGGAAGATATGGCCAGTGGCAGGGATCGGATACTGGCCAGAGGGGTTATTGATTGATTTTGTGAGAGTCAGGGGATTGAAAGGTCAACTTCTGACGCTTCTAGATCAAGTTGAATGAGTGAAATATGCCAAACATGAAGTAAGTTTATGCATGTGTAACGACAACAAGCAACAATTACAACAAAACTTAACAAAGGGTGACCAGGTACTCTGATATTGGCTCTTGGTGGTACAACAAGTGTAGATCAATCAGTGAGTCGGTACTCTTCAAGAAAGGATTCTTGATAAATGCTCGCGTTAATGTTGACTATTTCTGCATTCTCTGCGGTGACTTGCTGAGTGAAGGGAAGAACTTTCTGGAAAATTATCATTTATTACAATGTATCCTTCTTTAATAAGCAACGTACCAAGTCCATTTTCAAGTGCAACTCAACGTGTATCAGATCTCTGATAGGCCAGTATGAATCGATCTGGAATGGGGATGAATCGAACGAAAAAACGAAATAATCTCACATATCTCCAGCGCAAAACTGGTCGAAATACGTCAGGGAGCAGAGTCACTCGAAGGATTTCAGCGCCCGATAGAAGGGACCTGCAATGATTTGACTCTGTTTCATTTATGACTGTACGAATGTCTCTATGGGGCTGAAACGCTGTGATTGAGAGTAACAGCATACCGAAGCTTTGCTTCTAGGAGATCAGATCTTTCGCCCAAATCGCAGAATGCGAGATGCGATTTGGCAATAGCGTTGAGCAGATGCTCGGAAAGTGTCTGAAATGTTGATAAATTGTAAGATGTTCGCAACCGATGGATCGTCGAATGGATATTGTACCTGTATCTCATCACTAGATACGTTCTCTGCAGTAAGAGGCCGACGCGGAAAATCGCGATGAAAGTTGTGGACGGCCTCGAGAAACTGGTCGGGCTGAATTGGTGATTAGTGGAATAGAAACTGTTAATGAGCTCGCCGCACTATCAAGAAAATCATACCGAATCATCCCGGACCGTAGCTTCCGCAGCTGCAATCAGTTTGAGAAAGAGATCGCTCCGTCGTTCGGTGTAGTCATTCATAGGTAGTATCAGTCGAGTACTATCAGTGAGGTGATATCAGTTGATATCGAGAAGCTGCCTGCGCGTCCTTGCTGATAATGGAGCTTCACCAGTGGGAAGAGAGCGAGGATAAGTGACTACAACGACATCAAGCCTCTTTGGGTTACGGTAGTAAACCTAGCTTGTAGTAGAATCCATTGCAGATTCAAGTAGTAAGTCAAACCCCAACTCATTATCTAAGAAAGGCATTGTTTTCAGTTCGAATAGTCTTTTCGATAAATTAAGGGAGTTAGGAGATAGATAATGGAGTACTGTAGCATTTTTTGGTCCGTTTATACTTTGGAAAGGGTACAAACGGATGAGTAAGCAACAGTTTTGTGCAAATATGCATATTTATTTGTTTGCTGTAAGTATAAAAATATTAAGGCTAAAAATATATTTTAAAAATAACAACTAAAAAATGATCAAAATCGTGGTGTGCCAGTCGCGTGTGTTCGTGCGTTCTTCTCTTTTACTCTGGTGTTCGGCGCGCGAACGCATGTTCGTTTGAATTCTCTCACTTGTTCTCGCGAGCCCTCGCTTTTTCCAGTATTTTTGCTTACTGTTTTATGATGTGCTGTCGGTATTGGGCTAAATCGATGTTTTAGCTGCAGTAGACAACTTCTGAATTACTCTAAAACGACAAAATTCCGGGCGCGTTTGTCTGGTGACATTTTTCGCGCGCGCCTGTGACTCATAACAACCTAGATGAGAGGCGTTTCGCCATTTCTCTGTTCGAAATGTGGCGGGAAGGTCCAGCAGCCGCGGCTAATGTTTATTGCTTGTGGCTGGCGCCTCGAGGTGTGAAGCAAGAACAGAAGCGGAAGCGATGGGTCAATTCCGCTTCCCCCCTCTCTTTTCTCCCTTTTCGCTTTTTTTCTGTCTTACTAGAGATTATAGTGAACGCAGAGTACTTTGCTGTTCCCCATCCCGTCGTTTCCCATCCTGCGTTCGAGTATACTCGTCCACCCCACATGTTCGCTCTTCTTTCTCACTCGAGTCCGCTCGCCCCGATCGGGCGGGCTTTGCTCCTTCCTCGCCCGCCTCTAAATCTCTCGTTTCACCGCGCACTTTTCTTCGCCGTTTACTATCTGCGCGTCTCCTCCATTTCACCGATCCCTGGGCTATATCGTTTCACCCAAAGGGGAGGAACGCACACTCACTCACGCGGCGGCCGAATACTCGGATGACACCATCGCCTTTGTCCCCTCCGCCGCCTCCTCACTCTATCGATCTGGATCCACAATCCTTGAAAGCGGCACGAAAACATCCCTTTGATGGCACTCAAAACATGCCCCCTTCACTCAAGCCGCAATCACCTCGTTACTGCATAATTATCGGCGTTTTTACATAAGCCGATCGCGTTTTTGCCAATCGCCTACCCCCGCTCATTGCTCGTTTTACCGCTCCCTTACTGCGGTGGATCGCCAGTGATTTGCTGCTTTGCAGGTTCTTTCTATTTTTATTTATTTTTTTATAAATTGCGAAATATATGCTATTGATCCAGCAGCTTTCTGCCTTCGCCGATTGCCTATCAAAGCGGTGCGCTCTAATCAGTCAGGTTTCCTCCCTCCTCCCCACTTCTAAGGGGCGATTGTCCCCCCTATCACGCAGTTTGTGTGCGGGCCGGCTTTCAGTTTCTTTCCACTCCGGTTCTCCTCATTTCAACGTTATCTTTCGCCGTCTAACCGTTGAAATTCTAGGAGGAATAGAGAGATAACAGCTCGCCCCTCCCGCGCCTCTAGACTCTCCGTTCTTGCACGCTTTCTCTTCACTTTCTTGCCGCCCGCGATTTCCGTGTTTCTGCCCCTAATCACCTCCCTGGCCAGCCGTTCTCCCGTCGCTTTACGAGACTGAGCGTTGTGACCAAACTGACCACATGCACTTACTGTTATTACCTCGTGCAACGAGTCGTGACGCGTTGATTTTACTGCTCCGTTGCTCGTTTCCGATTCCAAACTTCCGCCCGTTAGCGCCGATTTATCGATTACCGTTGCTGCTTTCAGTGCGCGGCCGTGTGTTGTCACATCGCGCCGGAGCGCTCATTCACTCATCATCACTGGATAGCGTGAATAGAGGCGATTCCCTCTCTTCCCCCAACTGCTCCTCGCATAACAACTGCTAAGCTAAGACGCGCACCGTACAGTGAGCATGGCAAGCACCACCGAGGAGCTGGACCTGCTCAGGGTCAGTTTTTAAATTAATTAATTAAATTTATCTAATAGTTAGTTGATAAGGGATAAGTTTATCTAATAGTTAGTTGATAAGCGGTGTGCATCTGGTGCGGCGTGTGTACGGTAATCGACGAATTGCAGACGAAGGCCGGCTCAGTGTTCACCGACCCCAGCCTGCAGGCGGACTGGGCGAGCAAGCGCTTCGTGTGGGTGCCGCACGCGACCAACGTCTGGCAGCTGGGCCAGATCCAGCGCGAGCTCGATGGTGAGGGCGACGTTTACTAATTTGAAGATGCTGTAGAAAGTTTGACAGGAGAAAGTGGTGGTGTGCCGAGGCCGACGTTTCTCAATAGCATTGAATACCAGCTGAAATGGCGCCCCAGGTGGCCGCGATATGTGCCCCCATTAATCTCTCTAGTGTATGCAAGAAGAAGGGACCCCTGGCTGTCAGAGGACATCTATAGGGCCGCGGAAACCCGAATCTGCCCTGATATCGGGCGGCGATAGGACGGGCCCTTATCCGGCACGACATCTCGAGGGGTTCCCTCTCCTCCCTTGCATCTCGGAAATGAGTGAACGAGAGGGTCAGATCATCATCAGCATTATTAGATAGAGGAAATGAGAGGGAAAGTGAGAGAGGCAGAGTGTTGTGAAGAAGTTTCAAGGCGAAAGAGGGACCGGGAGGTTTGAAGTTGCAAAGGTTTTGGAAGATGTTGACCACCAAGGTGAAATAATTATATCGGCGTGGTTTTTCTAATATAGAAACAACGGAACATGGATGGTGCGAGTGAAAAAATGGAGGGAAAAGTGTGCATGTGACTATTAATTAAGAGAGCGGATCGGTAATTTTCGACCATTTTCGACCACCCCCGGACGCGTCCCCCCCGGAATGAGAACCCCAGGCCCATATGTTGTTCACACATACCCCTTGGCCCAATGTAGCACTTAGTGCAAGTTGGGTCCTCATATCGGTTGTTAGTGGTAAATTATGACGTCACAAAGTTGAAAAATCGAAAAATCATATTTTTTGAGCGCGACAAGCTAGACTCGAAATCTCTTTTGCAGTGTACCAGGAATGCCCAAAAACGAAAAATGACCCATTCCGATCGAACTAGATCGCTCCGCAAGCTTGATTTCACGACCAATTTTTTTGGTTTTTGGGCCATATCTCCTTTATAAGGAGGGACCGACTGCTCTTTCCGGGCTCAAAATATGCCCATCTGGGTCCTCTATCAATTCCACCTAGGGAGACGTATATTAGTTTTGTCAGAATGTGACTTTTGGAAGCTCAAATGGTGGTGAGTCACGTATCCGTCGATATAAAATCATGATATTTTCACTTTTTACGTTTCGTATACCTGTCAAAACATGATATATTACTGTTCTGGACATGATCTGACCAGATTTCAACTTTTGAGCCTAAAAGAAAGGTCCTCTCCCATGCCTCGATCCACCTATGCGAATTCGATTTTTCGGATTTTCACGGTATGCCAACTTCCCAATTAGTCATCTGAATGATGATAATTGTTTTTAAGATTGTAGTAAGCGTGTCATAGAAGATAGTCCTACAAGATAGGTCTCAGTTCTCTCATTTATGATTGAGTTTTCATGCTCATTATCAGGTCATTCTGAAGTGCCAGAACGAGTATGCCTGTTTCACGCGTTTTTTATCTAAAGATCGACCTATTTCGTGGTGGCATTAACATTTCGGAGGATTCAAAGCAATATTACGCAAAGAAACCCGAACTTTGAGTCACTTCAGAAAATTCAATTTTTACATTTTTTCCGAATTTTTCACTTTTTTCAACACATGCAAAAACCAACTCGGCAGTGCTAGTGTTGTTTCATTGTTGTCGTTGAACAATATCATGGAAATCCTGAGTCATATTTCGATGCTTTGTCAACATTTTCATTCGTTGAAATTACCGAAAATCACTGAAAAAGGTCGAATTTTTTCATGTCGGATTTTTTCCAACTATTCCCCAACGATCATTTTCTCGCTAAATTTTCTCGCTAATGCGGTGTTAGTTTTTGGAAAAATCTCTGGAAAAAGCTCAAGATTTGAATTCCCGCATTTTTCGGTTTTCAGTAATATCTCGGTTCCCCGATGACCTATCGATACAAAACAATGGAATTTTATTGAATACCTAACCTTGAATCTAAATCCTAAGTTTCGTGAACATTCCTTTACTAGAAACTGAGAAATTATGGAAAATCGGAAATTGCGGGAATTTAAATCTTGAGCTTTTTCCGGAGATTTTTCCATAAAACTAACACCACATGAAACATCTTGACGTGGGACGTCATCTGAGAAGACCTGAAAAATAGTTGGAAAAAATCAGACATGAAAAAAATCGTCCTTTTTCAGTGATTTTCGGTAATTTCAACGAATGAAAATGTTGACAAAGCATCGAAATATGACTCAGGATATTGATGATATTGTTCAACGATAACAATGAAACAACACTAGCACTGCCGAGTTGGTTTTTGCATGTGTTGAAAAAAGTGAAAAATTCGGAAAAAATGTAAAAATTGAATTTTCTGAAGTGACTCAAAGTTCGGGTTTCTTTACGTAATATTGCTTTGAATCCTCCGAAATGTTAATGCCACCACGAAATAGGTCGATCTTTAGATTAAAAACGCGTGAAACAGGCATACTCGTTCTGGCACTTCAGAATGACCTGATATTGAGCATGAAAACTCAATCATAAATGAGAGAACTGAGACCTATCTTGTAGGACTATCTTCTATGACACGCTTACTACAATCTTAAAAACAATTATCATCATTCAGATGACTAATTGGGAAGTTGGCATGCCGTGAAAATCCGAAAAATCGAATTCGCATAGGTGGATCGAGGCATGGGAGAGGACCTTTCTTTTAGGCTCAAAAGTTGAAATCTGGTCAGATCATGTCCAGAACAGTAATATATCATGTTTTGACAGGTATACGAAACGTAAAAAGTGAAAATATCATGATTTTATACCGACGGATACGTGACTCACCACCATTTGAGCTTCCAGAAGTCACATTCTGACAAAACTAATATACGTCTCCCTAGGTGGAATTGATAGAGGAACCAGATGGGCATATTTTGAGCCCGGAAAGAGCAGTCGGTTTCTCCTTATAAAGGAGATATGGCCCAAAAACCAAAAAAAATGGTCGTGAAATCAAGCTTGCGGAGCGATCTAGTTCGATCGGAATGGGTCATTTTTCGTTTTTGGGCATGCCTGGTACACTGCAAAAGAGATTTCGAGTCTAGCTTGTCGCGTTCAAAAAATATGATTTTTCGATTTTTCAACTTTGTGACGTCATAATTCACCACTAACAACCGATATGAGGACCCAACTTGCACTAAGTGCTACATTGGGCCAAGGGGTATGTGTGAACAACATATGGGCCTGGGGTTCTGATTCCGGGGGGGACGCGTCCGGGGGGTGGTCGAAAATTACCGATCCGCTCTCTTAATGATGACTAATCAATAATTAATTCATCTAATTAATTGCCAGGTGGTGATGCGTACGAGGTGCGCGTCATGGAGTCGGGCGAGGTGACGCGCGTGAGCAGGGACGACGTCCAGAAGCCGAACCCGCCCAGATTCGACAAGGTACGGTATGAACACAACGAGGATGATTGAGGAGTGATTTTATTCCATCCTGGTAACAGCAGTGGTGATAACCTAGTCAAATTTTAATGATCAGGTTGTTTCGTGTTTCAAATGCTGTATAACCCAGGAATCTCCCATGGATCCCCAATGTATCGATAATGGGTTGATTTTTGAGAACATGCAGTGATATGACCATTTGGTTTCTACTGGAGGAAATGCCAGAGGAGAATTAAATTTCTTCTCTTCATCTTCTTGCAATTACACCTAGGTTGCAGCATGAATGCACCGAGACGATAAAAGTATGCGGGAGAGATAAGAAAAAAAAACTATTGATATAGGAACGCATCAGCGCAAATATTGATGACGTCATGATGAACTTTTTATTTTCTGGTGTTTGATAACGGGAGAGGAATGACTCATTGTGGACCTTGAGGGCACATTCTTGTAGATTGTTTTATTTCCCTCGAAAAGACGTGATCATTGTTGTAGAGAAAGACTCGAGTAACATACACTACAGACGAAGCGTGGATTCTGCTAGTTTGAAACTGTGGCTTAGGAAAGAACACTTCGAAATTTGGAGTATTGCGTTTAGAAAAAGGATCCTGTGACGCATGGTCGCGTTCTTTGAACATAAGAGGCCATGGAAACCTCGCATCTCCGGGACAAATAGATATCTGATTCTGCATAAACATTACCCATCCCATTTCATTCCGAGGGGGTTTACAAATTTACAAACTATAATATAATTAATTAATTAATTGCTTCTTTCCAGTCCGAGGACATGGCGGACATGACGTGCCTGAACGAGGCCTCGGTGCTACACAATCTCCGCGACCGATACTACTCCGACCTCATCTATGTGAGTGGTTACGGTAGGCACACGGCGGGAGGCGATCGAGGACTGACTGATTACGGTATCGATCGATTTAGACCTACTCGGGCCTGTTCTGCGTCGTCGTCAATCCGTACAAGAGGCTCGGCATCTACACGGACTCGCTCGCGAGCAAGTTCAGGTACGGTTGGAGTTCGGTAGCGCCTGAATCAGGGAGAGGTCAATAATATGAAACTATCGTGATTGCAACAATTACGATAAGCGCGGTGACTTGCTATTCAATTATCGATTGCATTTTTTGTGCGGGGTAAGAAGCGCCAGGATAGATTGGCGCATCAGTGTTTGCAATGACTCCACTGAGGGAAATCGGGATAGTAATCTATTATTGCAGAGGCAAGAAGCGCAAGGAGCTGCCGCCGCACATCTTCGCCGTCACCGACAACGCCTACAGGAGCATGCTGCAGAACCGGGAGGACCAGTCGATCTTGTGCACGTGAGTATAGCAAAGGCATGAATCGGGAAGAGTGCGGGTGGGAAAATTATGAATTTTGATTACTGATATTTTGCGGACCAGCACTTTTACTGATAAAGACACACTGAAACGCAGAATGTGAGGATGAAGGTTTCTTCAAAAAAAATGTTAATAGTAATTCAATGTCCATTGCAGTGGCGAGTCAGGAGCGGGCAAGACGGAGAACACCAAGAAGGTTTGTTTTCATCAAAACTACTAAAACAACAACACGATGTCAAAACAATAATAATAACACCCCCTCTTGCAGGTGATCCAGTACCTGGCGCACGTGGCGGGCTCGTCGCACTCGAGCGTCGCCCTGGCGGCTGGCGGCGATCAGAAGGCGGTGAGTGGCTGACTCTCCTCAATCGACGTGCTCTCTAGCAGTCTGATATTGTGGAAAGCTGCTAACTAGGGCAAAAACCATCTGAAATTGTTAACTTTGCTCCCATATGGTTCGTGCTCCAGCAGTTGTATGTGTATCGATACGAACGGTGCTTTCGATTTCTCTTTCATCAATCAGATAGCAATAAATAAATTTCCGACGTGTGGACCACTTATGGTAGCTTTTAGGCACCTGTAGATTCAGTGCTTCCGTAACTGGACTTGTCGGAAACGCGCTTTTGAATTCATTGGATTGTCCTCGTCCGCGTAAAAAATGTACTTCCTAATACTTCATAATGTGTTCAATGCTAGCATTTCCCACTTTCCGCCATTCTTGGCAATTAACGCGTTGGTGAACAAATAATAAAGGAATAAATTTAGCATTAAAGAAATCCTTCTCGGGTTAATTAGTTGTCTAATTATAAATAATTATTAATTGTAATAATTATGTTTGCAGTCTCGCCGCTCGACCGTGCACGACTCGTCGGGCACGCGCCAGGTCGGCCAACTGGAGGAGCAGCTGCTGCAGGTGAGGAGAGAGGGGCTGGTGATGGTGGTCTACGGAGAGAGAGAGTTATGAACCGATGGAGCTCGAACTGTTGGCTCTTCCATGGAGCCCAAGGATTTGAGCAGTTGATGAAACTGCAAATGTGCGGACTCTAGACTTGCTTCCAATGTTCTGGCTGGTTAAATATACTGAAGTAGCAATAATGCAACTTGTTCAGGCGAACCCCATCCTCGAGGCATTCGGCAACAGCAAGACGGTCAAGAACGACAACTCGTCCCGATTCGTGGGTTTATTATTGATTTTTCAATTGGGCATTGTCTAGAATACGAGTTCTGATTGGGTTTTGTCGTTAACAATTTATGACTAAATTACTGCCTCACTTCCCATCGATGACTAGTTGTGGAATAGTTGAAACAGTAGTCTTCTTGATCTATTTTATTTTATTTTGAATTCTTATTTCACAAATAATTGCAGGGCAAATTCATTCGCATCAACTTCGACTGCTCGGGCTGCATTTCGGGCGCCAACATCGAGTTCTACCTACTGGAGAAGAGTCGAGTGCTCAGGTGCGGTAGCTTCGTTGGAATACGGTAGTTTGATGGGTCAGATGAGTGATCGATCCGCTTTGCAGACAGGCCTCGGCCGAGCGCTCCTTCCACGTGTTCTATCAGCTGCTCGCGGGCGCCAGCGACCGCCAGAAGGGTACGGTAGTTGGCGTGGGGGTGGATTGATGATGGGACTGGTTCGCTGGGTCAGATTGATGATTTTGCAGCGGATCTGCTGCTCGAGGACTGCCCCTCGGCCTACCCCTTCCTGTCCAATGGCAAGGTGAGTAGGCGCGGGGGAAGGGAAGAGATTGGAGTGGGAGGATTGAGGTTGCAGAGGATGTAGGAAGGCTGGGAGGGTCTTGGGCTCTAATTATCCTTACACATAGCGTTGAATCAAGACAAATCGAAATAGGTACAGCGCGGTTTCAACGTCCCTACTTACTTTGATGGCACTCGTCGGGTTGATCTTGTCGTAATATTTTTTAGACAAGTTATTTAACTGAAATACTGAGTGTGTACGTTCTTTCCAACCCCATTATAATTGGGAGATAATTTTGATAATTACTTATAGTTGATTAGATATTGCTCCAAACCTATTTGTTGCTCGTGGTAGTTGACGGGCTGGTCACTGACGATTTTAATTAAATAGTAAATAATAATAAATTGAAGGTGACGATCGGTGGGATGGACGACTCGGAAGAGTTCGCGGACACGATGAAGGCCATGCGCATCATGGGATTCTCGGACGACGAGATCACGGGTACGGTAGGGGAGTATCGTGGACTGGTCTGGGGGTACGCTAGGGCAGAAGACCATTTCTCTTGTCGTTTTGCGATTCGCAGTCGGTTGGTGCCTCTATGTTTCGTAATTAAAACAAGTATTTGATGGAACTCCAAGAGTTGATTTATTTCCTGCATTCCTTGCTATCAATACAATACAATACAATACAATATTTATCAGTGTCGCTTTCTGGGCGCTGATCAAGATGGGGTGTCAGAGGGCTGTTCTTCTCATTTCAAAATAGTCATTTTGAGGGATGTCGGGTCAGGGGATTGGTCTTCTTTCCTTATCACAGTCGCAACGACTGGAGAGAGAGTTCCATTCTTCTGGTTCCCGATAGGACGTT
>LS571178.1:330352-343478 GCA_900490775.1 Pristionchus maxplancki
ACGCGAGTCCTCCAAACTCGAATGATCTATCTTTGAGCGAGAGAATCCAGCCTAGATTCTGAGGGACCAAACATCTTAGACGGTCATACCCATCACACGGCGACCAGTCCGGCTTGGATGGGGATTCCTTTCTTGTTGAGTCGTTGATCGAGACGAGGGGAATTAGGGGAAAACCGCTCTCCATCAGAGCGAATGGAGAAGGGACCGCTCGCGACGACTCACAGAATAGGGAATGATTGCTATCAATGTAATAATTAATGAAGGCTCATATTGTCTAGTTTGGGATGGAATTTAAACATTTAAATTATAAAACCTATTCCGTATTTGATGCCAGCGTCTATCTCCTCTTGTGCTATGCGATCGCTAACGCTCTGGAACTCCCTTTCAAACCCAATAGTTACCATGCCCCGAACCCTTTATCGTAAATTGATTAGAAAATCTCCCCCTCTTGTCCTTGAAACCTCACGCATTAAATTGTAACACGGACTGCCACACAAACCCACCCCAAAAGCTCGCCCGAGCCCGAACACCACCTGTTGTCCCACTTCCCGCATTTATGCTCATTAAAGTGCTGGTGATAAAGTATAAGTATAAGTATAAGTATAAAACATAATTGCAGCTATCTACCGCGTGGTCTCGGCGTGCCTGCTGTTCGGCAACCTCGAATTCACGTCGGAGAAGAGCGGAGAGCAGGCAATTCTCGCGGATGACAAGGTACGTATGATGGGATTTAGCAGGTGGAGTTGTGATTCAGCACTACTCTAATTTTGGATGCATTTCCTGGCTTCAATGGGTAGAGATTTTGCAGACGTAACCAATGTAAAAAAATCACTTCAATTCCTCTTCATGTGATATGTGCTGTGTGTTTGCGCTTCTTTCGGTTGTCTTGCTGGGAGTTTCGTGAATCCATGGCGGGGGAAAAATGGTCAAAACAATGCCCATTTCAGGTGGCCCAGAAGATCTGCCGCCTGCTCGGACTGCCGCTCGTCGACCTGATCAAGGCGTTCACCAAGCCGAGAATCAAGGTAGTTAATTGATTAATTAATTAATTAGCTTAATTACTTTATTTCGATAGCAAGACCAGGGATCTTGACCCTAGCAGTCTATGTGAATCCACTGGAACACGGATGTTCATGGTTTTTATTGTTAGTAGTTGCGAGTTTCGAATTTCCAAAATGTTTCAAAAAATTGTTAATTAATTAATTAATAATATTAATCAGGTGGGCCGCGACCACGTGCAGCGCAGCCAGACGGAGGAGCAGGCGCGCTTCAGCGTGGAGGCCATCGCAAAGGTGGGCACCGGGTACCAGGAAATGGGCACCGGGTCCCGGGAAATGGGCACCGGGTACCAGGAAATG
Source organism: Pristionchus maxplancki (assembly GCA_900490775.1). Classification (NCBI taxonomy): domain Eukaryota; kingdom Metazoa; phylum Nematoda; class Chromadorea; order Rhabditida; family Neodiplogasteridae; genus Pristionchus; species Pristionchus maxplancki. Next base: position 331,711 of record LS571178.1, read on the forward strand.
GGCACACTGCCACCGGGTTCCGGGTTCGTGGTACCAGTGAGTGGGTACGACAGTTTTTTCACGCATGGGGATTTTTATCTTGAGAAAATGTGCTTGTGTGACCCTGGTAGGAGGATCCGTGATTCGTAGATTGATTAGTAATTCAAGCTGCGCTGTTATTTTGATTCCATCGTGTGCTATTCGGGAAGAAAACGGCAATTGAGCTCGGTGATTTCTCGACGCTCAGTTTCCTTATCTTCCGGGGGTTCCTTACAGCTTTGATTCTGTGTTCCTTATTTCGATACAAAACAATAATATCAAAGTGGTGAAACCACATCCCATAGTCGTCGTATGAACGTATTCGATTTTTAATTTGGATCTTTGTGTTTCACAGGCTCCTGATTAGTAGGCCAAGTTCAGTTGCTGTAATGCAGATGGCTTTTTAACTCCAAATAATTAAAATGCCTTTTTTCAGGCGTCCTACGAGCGTCTGTTCCGCTGGCTCGTCGCCCGTCTGAATCGGTCGCTCGACCGCACCATCCAACACGGCGTCTCCTTTGTCGGCATCCTCGACATCGCCGGGTACGGTAGTCTGAAATCAGTTGGCATTTCGGTATCCTGGAGGGAATACGGTGGCTGATCGGTTGATGGGATTCATCACTTCGTTGCTTATTATTCTTAATAATTGTTGCTGTCTTTACTTGTTGTTTTGCAGGTTCGAGATCTTCGACCTGAACTCATTCGAGCAGCTCTGCATCAACTACACGAACGAGAAGCTGCAGCAACTCTTCAACAAGACCATGTTCATCCAGGAGCAGGAGGTACGGTGGGATTGGGTGCGGGGGGAGAGGCTACGGTAGTGTTGCTTGAGGGGATGGGTACGGTAGGCGATGGAGGGCGTACAGTGGGCGTTGGTAGTATTTGCTGATTAGAGATATTTTCAGAGATGAAATAGGTAGAGTCGGATCCATGGCCTAGAGGTCTAAGGCGCTTGCATTTTGTACACATGGGGCGACACATGGGTGGGTGGATCGAATCCCACCCCTTGCAATTATTTTTGCCAAGCTATGTTGGATTAAACATGATGTATCAAATGCCCTAGTTACTGGGCAAAAATGTTTGATGGCTTGGCAAAAACTTTTGCAGGGGGTGGGATTCGATCCACCCACCATGTGTTGCCCCATGTGTACAAAATGCAAGCGCCTTAGACCACTAGACCATGGATTCATACGTCGGTCTGACGTATGTATTTCATCTCTGGATATTTTTAATCCATTCCTTCCCATTTACTGGCAAGTGATTGACGCATTTGGCCATGGGGAACCTGTGAAACATCAGCTTCTTAGGTCATTTTTTCTCTCTCGGAATTTCACTTGTGATTATGTACTGTTGAATAATTTATTCTTGAATGGGCTTCGAATCACGAAATTACTTGGATTTCCTGTGCACTCAATCGGGATGAATTGCTGTAGAATGGAAATAACCCAATCGATAATTGCAGGAGTACAAGGCGGAGGGTCTCGAGTGGAAGTTCATCGACTTCGGCCTCGACCTCCAGCCGACGATTGACCTGATTGAGAAGGTACGGTAGTTATTGGTTATTTTTATTTGTTAGATAAATAACGATGTTTAATTGGAATAGGGCGCTGCGTTACTTTGATATCTGCACCGTGAAACACGATAGTGGATTTAGGCAAGGAAGCACAAAGAGCGGGATTGTTTTTGGCCAATGGTTTCGCATAATAGCAAATGTCTGACGATGCTGGTTTCTTGCTAGTCACTAATCTGTATCAGCACGGGTGTTTCGATTTTTATACTGGTGAGAGTGATGTTTCGTGAGGCAATCATATGAGAGGCGAGCGGCCTTGAACGTTTACTCAGAATGAAAAAAAAATCGACATTATTATTTAATTAAAAATAATAATACTATTAATTGCAGCCACTCGGTCTGTTCTCGCTGCTGGACGAGGAGTGCCTGTTCCCGAAGGCCACCGACCGCACGTACGTCGACAAGCTCAACGCGCACCACTCGAGCCACCCCAAGTACTTCGTGCCCGAGATCAGATCCAAGTGAGTTGGTTGCTGCGTGTTAGGAGCGCCGGGTTAGAGAATATGGGGAGACGGGGCGTGATTAGTTATGAAATAGTAAGCCCGAGATCAGATTACTTTAGCCTCGCTGAGTTAGACCGGAATGAAGACTTACGGAGTCTAATGGGTGACATTGGGCTTGACATTGGGCTTGTGAATCGTTTTAATTGTTTTGAGGCCATACATACGAGGTACAATTGACCACCTGGTATGATCACTGTTTTAGTACCATCATTGAAACACTCCCTTCGCAGGTCCGACTTCGCGATATTAGTTGAATTTGCTTTCCCTTTTTTACATTTTTTTATAATGCCGGATCAAGTACTACTGACCATCAAACATGGTGACCGTATAAGCGCAATCCGCGAAACGCAAACCTTGCAGGTCCGACTTCGCCATCCTGCACTACGCGGGCCGCGTCGACTACGTCTCGGCCGCGTGGCGCGTCAAGAACATGGACCCGCTCAACGAGAACGTCGTCCAGCTGCTGCAGGCCTCCAGCGACGCCCTCGTCGTCGACCTGTGGAAGAACGGTACGGTGGAGGGAGAGGATACGGTAGGATTACGGTAGCAACAAATCGATATCGTTGCCTGTTTACTGAGGTTGTGTGTTGGAAGGAGTGCGGTATATTGGGTTCTGTATTTGAAGAAGCATGGAAAGTATTGATTGATTGGGGCGGAGATGCTGTAGGGTTACGATAATCTACTAATCGATATCGATTGCAGCCGAGTACGCGGGCATCGGCACGACGGAAGTGAGCGAGGCGGCGTCCGCGTTCGGCGCGCGCGCCAAGAAGGGCATGTTCCGTACGGTATCCCAGGTACGGTAATGGGTGGGGGAGTACGGTAACGTCGAAAATCGATAACTAATGTTTTTGTGCGAGTAAAGATTGAGAGTTGGGAGTGGGGGAGAGAAGAACAGATGCTGGTAATAGAAGAAGTCCAAAATAAAATACTAGACGGATTTTTGTACCTTGGCGTTTCGTGCTCCACGGTGCATAGGTATTCTTGATGAGCGGAGGTTGAGTAATGCATTCGTGTTGGTCGGTCTAATTAATTATCGGAAGTTGAAGAGGAGAAAAGGGTTGGGTTAGGGTTTGGAAATGTGAAAGTGATATTTCACGAGACAGTGATATTCGTGTTGCGAACCCAATAGTCCCAAAAAATCTTTCTGTGAATGATTTTTTTTAAATTTAATATTTAATTTGCAGATGTACAAGGAGCAGCTGGGCAAGCTGATGCAAACGCTGAACAACACCTCGCCCCACTTCGTCCGCTGCATCATCCCGAATCATGAGAAGAAGGTACGGTAGGGTTACTGTAGTATGATCATACATGGGCATCACTGTTGGCAGCAGCAATACCCACCCGATTCTGTCGAGTTTTACCCACCCGATACTCATAAATTTATATGAAAATTGGACAAGATGCCCTTATTTTTGCGCATTTTAGATACATACCCACTCGATATGCATACACAGAAACAATTCCTACCCATGGATGAGTATGATAGCTACAGTAGGATACAGCACCAGGGTACATTGGATACGCAGCGGTAGAAGTAGAGTAGTGTGAAGATGCAATATCTCTGTTAATCATAGCCAACCGCAAAAAGGTATGGAGGGGGGGGGGAAGGTCTGGGTGTCATGGGATGCTTGTAACCTGGGAAAAGTCGGGAATGTGGTATCATTGTCACTGCCGAGCCAGGAAAATTACAAATGTGAATAAACAGAGCTGTTATGTCTAACAGCAGTCCCCAATTATAGGTTGAGTGTCAGTCAAGAGTGAATGATTTCCGCCCCCTTTGCAGCCTGGCAAGATGGACAACGCGCTGGTGCTCGAGCAGCTCAAGTGCAACGGCGTGCTCGAGGGCATCCGGATCTCGCGCCAGGGCTTCCCCACGAGGATATTCTTCCAGGTAATGAGGGGAGGGGGGAACGCGAATGCTATGGGTGGTTCTGGAGCTTCACGTGGCTTGTTGTTTGGTGATAGGGAAGCTGCCAGCTCGGCCGGGATTATTATTTGAGTTTTGAAGGGAGGGCGAAACATCCGTACGCCATGGTGCTTGGCTAATGATCAGTTCTTTGTGATGTTCATTTAAAAGTGGAACCTTGTAATAATTGGTTTTCACGGTGACAATCTTCATCTATGGGAATGGTGGAACGTGAATTCAACTTGGGGCCTAGAGTTGCCTGTCAGTTAGGTTCAGTGTCTCATCCAAATAATCCCATCCCTCGTTTGCAGCAATTCCGGCAGCGCTACGAGCGGCTGCTCGCGCCCAACGCCGTGCCCGCAGGCTTCATGGACGGCAAAGAGGCCGTCAAGTGAGGATTTGGTATTTTTAGACTTATCCGCAGCTTTGAGGTTTCACGGCGTGTTTAGTACTATTGAGTTGGATGTGGGGCATTGGGTTTAGTCGGAATAGTCGAAAAGAAGATTAAAAGTAATCTCCACAATTCTGAATTTATGTATCCCGTGATTGTGATGTTTCGCCCATCGTTTATAGGTTAAAGCTTTCGTAATCTTGTAATGAAGAGTCAAAATTCAGCGGATGTAAAAATTAACAATTGAAGGCGCATCCTCAAGTTCATGGAGGTGGACCCGAACACGTACCGCATCGGCCTGAGCAAGGTACGGTATGCCTGATCGATTATCGATCGACTGGGAGTACTGTAATCGGTTACTGTACTTATCAATAGCTTGCAGGTGTTCTTCCGCACAGCCGTGCTGGCCGAGATCGAGATGCAGCGCGACCAGACGCTCGCCTCCCTCATTGTGCAGTTCCAGGTGCGTGATGTACTCGACGGCGACGTTTCCTAAAAAAAATAGAGTCTAGTCGAAATTTTGACTAGTCCGGCTGGTGGTGTGGGTCGGCGACTTTTCTTAATGCTCGTCAGTCACAGCTATCATTGCAGGCGATGGCGCGCGGCCATCTGGCGCGCGTGGCGTTCCGCAAGCGCATCGACCAGGCGAACGCCATCCGCGTACTGCAGCGGAACGGACTCGCGTGGATGAAGCTGCGCGAGTGGCCCTGGTGGAAGCTGCTCAGCAGGGTACGGTAGGGGTGGAGTGGGTCAGACTCGTGACTACGGTATATTGATTTTTCACTACGACAGTCATCTACAACTGAATTGGTAATAGCATCTGACGTCTAGTAGTATTCTCAAAAACGCAGATGATCATGGGGCAATTTGAGAAATCGCTCCGCAGTAATCAATCGATATCCTCTCTCAGGTGCGCCCGCTGCTCGTGGTGAACTCGCGCGAGGAGGAGATTGCGCAGCGTGAGGAGGAGCTCAAGGTACGGTAGGGGGGAGAAGGCTACAGTAACGATCAGTGATCGTGGACTGGCTTTCTTGATCGTGAACTGACGTAATTGGTTGCAGAAGACGACGGAGCGCCTGCGCCGCTCCGAAGTGCACCTCACGGACTACGAGACGAGGCTGAACTCGGTGAGTGGGGAGGAGGAGGGGATTAAAGGAGGGCGTGAAACTGGGAATCAAAAGGCGTTAGTTAGGGCTAAGGAATAGGGGAAGTATTGTCTTGGAATGGAATTGAATTAATTGATACGAGATGTAGCGCAAGGGAACCAAGGATGGAGCGCGAGTAGTTTTATTTTTTTAAGTGATTTTAAAAAATTAATGCTACTAAGTTACTACTCGAGTGGGAGGGAATAGGGGATGTAACGTTGGGGAAACGGGGATTCTATTGGATCATGATATTTGTTATCACTGCATAACCACTATCAGCATGACGCTGAGTGAATGGGAGATGTATGTGTGGAAAACGGGGATTTTACTAGTGTGATTAGTAATGTCGTTCATTTTTATATTATAAATATTTTAATTTTGCAGCTCACTGAGGAGCGCTCGAAGCTCGTTCGGCAGCTGGAGGAAGAGAGCGTGGAGCGCATCGAGGCTGATGAGCAGCGAACCCGGTGAGGGGAGGCCACTTGAGGAAAGGGCGCGTGCTAGGCGCGACGGGTTAGAGAAAGGGGGGGGGGGGCTTGTCTCGAAATCCCATGGATAGGGTTGTTTCATTGTAGCTAGTAATGTCTGTGTGGTCGTGGGGAACCTGATTTAATAGGGGCTTCTCTTGTACCATAAAACTTGTCCCATTGGAGCTACGCCGTATCCTTATAGGTTGCAGGGGTTGTGGGCTTTCGATAGGACTTCGGATTCGTGGAAAACAATTTTAACCCTTTTACTTTTCCAGACTCGAGCAGCGCCGCATGGAGCTCGAAGAGGCGCTCACCGCCGCGCAGAAGATGCTCGCCACCGAGGTACGGTACCGTGGTGTTTTGTGGTGCGAAGGCGACGTTTCCCAAAAAATACGTCGCCTGTCGAAATTTACATTACGGTCTTAGAATTGTGTGGTGTGTGGTGCGCTGCGACGTTTCCGAAAGATCGATAGTCGCAAATTTTACAGGAGAAGCGCGCGACGACGGCCGAGACGGACCGCAAGAAGCTCATGGAGACGGTTCACGACCTGGAGACGCAGCTGGAGGAGGAGGAGCGCGCGCGCCAGAAGACCCAGCTCGAGAAGTACGGTAGTTTGAGGCGTGGGGTAGTTCGGTGGGGCAGATTTGTGATCAGGAGCACGCTATGTTTGAGGAAGAGGGTGATCTGTGGGCCAGATTTGTGAATGGGAGTACTGAGTATACGGAAGAATCTAGTGGTTCGGCGGGTCAGATGTCTGGTTCGGTGGGGCACATTCCTGATTGCAGGCTGTCGTCAGAGCAGCGCGCGAAGAAGGCGGAGGACGAGCGGGCGGAGAAGGAGGAGACGGTGGCCAAGGTGAGGGTGGAGGAGGGAGTGGGAGGGGATGGGGACTTGAATGATGTGTGAAACACAGATTAACGCTGAATGACACTGCTTCTTCCTGAGGAAGTGGGCTCTTGAAACGTGTCTGTAAAGCAATAGTACCTATGCTTTCCTTCCGATAGCAAAAATGAGTTGCCTGTTTGATGGAACAGTTGTAGAACTGGTGCAGTATAGAAGTGGCTTGTATATTTCCTTCATCGAAGTGATCGCATTACCCACTGTCGTTTGATTTTGATAGATGCGTGCAACTAGGATCTGACGTGACTAGTTTGGGTCAATACACGATTTCGAAATTAATAATAATTGCAGCTGGTCCGAGAGAAGAAGTCGGTGGAGGAGCGCGCGGCTTCGCTGTCCAACCGGCTGATCGAGGAGGAGGAGCGACACAAGGCACTCCAGGTACGGTAAAGGGGTACGGTAGGGGAGGTATTATCGATTGGTCAGTATGAATGTAGAACTGTGGGATTGATAATTACTTTCAAATAGCGATATCAACGGGATCAAAGCAGTCTTTAGGATGAGCACTTAATAGCATGATGAAACAGCAATAATATGAGTGAATTATTTTACTAGGAAGACTTCATACTATTGCGTTCTTCATTCGTTATTCAAACTTGACGGTTTTGTGAAACATGAAACAAATGGAATGGTTTTGTAGAGTTTAAAACTGACACGGAACGGTTTGGAATAAATAAATAGACTAAGATTGGGAGGCCTACTAAGATTGCTTCCCGCATAGGCCATGCAATCTTTAGCAAATATTGAAACGCGTTAATCGCTTGCTAAATCGAGTCGGCTTATTTTACTGATTATTTTGCAGAAGCAGAAGAACCGCCTCGAGTCCGCGATCCAGGAACTGCAGGACGAGCTGAAGACGGTAAGCGGGGGTTACGGTAGCTTTGGGCTGGATACGGTAGCTTGGTTACTGTATCGATCATCCCCTGATTCAGGAGAAGGACTCGCGCGCCGCCCTCGAGCAGCACAAGCGGCAGATGGAGGCCGAGCTCAGACAGGTGCGTTGGCATCTATTTTGTGTTTCTAGGCGATTTGGTGCTGCGCGTGAGGGCGGATGATTTGGGTTCGTAGTCGATAGTTTCTGAACTCCGTTGTGCGTCAATTTAAAAGATATGTTTTGAAGTTCTCTTTATTCCTGAGAATTCGCACTGGATGATTTCGTGCTGCTTAGAGATTGATAGTCTACATATTCTAAGCTGGCCGCTTATATTCAAGAGTCATATTTGAACACATGTTTAGTGGTTTTTAATTTGAAATTTCTCACTTGGCGATTCGTTGCTCCCACGATCCTTGATATCTGTTTGGGTCCACCTTTAGCAATTGGTTGTTGATTTTTGTTCCTGTAAATAAATTGCATTGTCGTACAGGAGCGTGAGGCGGCTGCTGAGCGACTGGCCAAGGCCGAGGACCTGACCGCGCAGCTCACCCGGAAGGAGGCCGAGAACACGGAGATCATCATCAAGTACGGTATCTTTGTGTCGTCGGCATAGATGGAAAAGTCAGGTGATAAAATCGTCAGAACCCCGGGTATGTTTATGCAAAAACCTCGAAAATCGGCAATATTTCCGAAAAACCGGTAATGTTTTAGACTGCTAGGTACTTGAACGCACGTTAACCGAAACTTTGAAAACCGGGTACGTTTATGGATTCTAGGTAGATTTTGACGACCTTTACCTACTCTGGTTGTCGGGAACTGGTTTTTTTTTCGGAATGAGAGCTCGTTGCTTTCAGTTTCAGATGCAGTACATGTTTCCGACTTGTGGGCAATAAGTGATTTGACAGACTACCTTGTGTTGAAACAAACAAACACCCTGGGCGTCTTATTGCTGGTCCTGCTTGATTATGATCACTGTAGCAAATATCGACTATCAATTGCTGTCTCGTTGCAGACTGCAAGAGTTACCATATTGATTACGGTACCAGCACTTATCGATTTCCTTCTTGAAGGCTGGAGGACGAGCAATCGGCGCGCACGCAGCTGGAGAAGGCGGCGCGCGACCTGCGCAAGGACGTCGAGGAGCTCGAGAAGGAGCTGGAGAAGCAGGAGGCGCTCAGGTACGGTAGGGTGGAGAACGGTAGTCCGGGAGGTCAGCGGGATGATACGGCATGGGCTTGCGCGGTATGCCTAATGAAAAAGAAGTGAAATTCGATTTTTTCGTCAACTTTTCAATTCGGGCTTCACAGATGTGCCAAAGGGTGGTGGTTGGAAGAGTGGGTGTTCAATCGAAGATGTCAACTGGGAAAAATACTTGGATTGCAGGAAGAAGGCGGACAAGGAGCGGCTGGACATGTCGGAGGAGCTGGAGAGCTTCAAGCAGGTACTGATCTTTGATCTTTGGTCAGAGCTGTAGTTTGTAGTTTGATCTGGCGTTGGGTGTAGTTTGATCGTTGCAGGAACTCGAGGAGAGCCAGGACAAGACGCAAACGAATCAGCTGCTGCGCGCGAAGCGAGAAGAGGAGTACGCGAACCTGCAGGTACGGCACAGTCCGAATAGTACGTGAAAAATCGCGTATCCTACCCGCATTTTGGAAATTTTTGGGAAATCCTACCCGCTTTTTTGACAATTTTGTGTCAATACACCCAAAACCGAAAATTTCCAAATCATACCCGCATTTTGAAGATTTTCGTCACATACGTATTCGACCCCTGAGGTACGGTAGGGAAAGGCGTTGAGTACTGTAAGAGTAGTGCTGGTGGAAACTGATTTGTCCCAGGTATTTGATTGTGCAGACTTGTCGCGTTGCTGTTCCAGTATTGAATGATATTCTCTTGTGTCGTCAGGCGTTTGATACGTGTGGTAGTGTTTTCCAAAATGAAAATAATTGCAGAAGCAGATGGATGAGCAGTCGCGCCGCAACGAGGAGGAGATGGAGAAGCTCAAGCAGAAGGTTATCAATTAGCTTAATGAATTATGCTAGTTAGCTGATTATTAAAATTATTAATTAATTATCAATGCAGATGGCCCGGTCGACGGAGACGCTCGAAGAGGAGTGCGCCGCGCTCAAGAGAGAGAAGGCTGCGGTGAGTTTCAGAGGCAAAATTGTAGTCTGGAAAGCAAGAAATCGCATTTATTTGACAGAAAATGGGAACAAAAACGTACTTTTTCTACTGGTGATTTCTCGCCGCGCATTTGAATGGCTTTCGTGAAGTTTTTTCAGTGGATTAATTCTGCTTTGGACGTCACGGTTAAAAATTATCTATTAAATCTAGTCTAAATAGCATCGCATTCAATTGTCTTGGTACTTTCGTGTCGCTCATGTGATTGACCTTTGTGAGGGATTCTAGAGGATTGTTTATGTGGAGTTACCTCGTATTCGACAAAAACAAACAATGATGACGTACCATCACAGGCGGAGAAGATGCGCGGCGCGTCGGAGGCGGACGCAGATACGCTGCGGACGGAGCTGGCGACGGCTGCGGCCGCCAAGACGGAGGCCGATCGACGGTGAGGGAGGGATGTGGGGATAGGGTGATGGTGAAACTGCAAGTGGTGGAAGTGAATTAGACCGTTGTATTGCAAATGTGTTGCATTCCTGCTTCACAATGTGTCCATTAATCGGAGTGGCGGATTAAACTTGATTTGAGTCGTGGTTCTTTTTTTTCAAATATAATACCTGCATAGTCTTCACTGAACATCCATAACTCCGAGCGGAAAATTGAAGCCAATCGTAGTATCATATATTTTCCACAATGATCAAACCCGCAAAATGGCATTCGTGTTTCGCTGGATTCTCATTAGTTTGACATGAGAGAGGCAACCAGTGTCAATCGCGTCTTCTCATCCACACAAAGCCAATAATTGCGATTCGCCCACAGGCTGTGAATGGTCCTTGAATGATTCTGTCAATCTCTCCTTCCGTTCAGTCCAGTGAGTACCGTAACCAATCGATATTGCAGGCGCAAGGCGGCAGAAACGTCGCTCGCCGACGTGCAGTCGAAGATGGGCGACGTGCGCACCGCACTCGAGGAGATGAACACGCGCGTGGCCAAGGTACGGTAGACGCACGAGGCAGGGGGATTGAGGAGTGGCTTTAATTCCCCCCTGTTTATTCTGGGCTTGATGGAACTGTCAAATGTTCGGGAAGAATAGGCAAGGGATGACGAATTGGCCCGTAATTTTAATATTAATAGTACAAATTAATTGCAGATCTCGAGCGAGCGCGACGCGCTGCTCGCCTCGCGCGATTCAGACGAGCAGACGGCCGTCAACCTGCAGAAGAAGATCGTCGCACTCGAGGTAGATAGTGGTGTATCTATTGGGTTACGGTATTTTAAGCCTACGGTAGATTGGGTGGGTTACGGTAGTTGGAGAGGTCACGACGAAAAGCGCATTATTAGCTTGGCAGAATTCATTATCTCTTGGACAAATCGTGATGCACGAATGTATGCGCAAGTGGGTTGGTGACTTGATGCTGCACTGTTTCATCATACCTCGACTGGTGTTCACGCGATGTCAATTCCGGATCAAATTCAAACCGAGCGCGTTTGTATTTGGTTCGTGATTGGCCAGCAGTTTCTTATCTGATAATATATGAGAGGAATCAGGAGAGGTTCGACCAGGGGGCGGAAGTAGGAAAAATTATTTTCTAAAATTCTGAAAAAATTACCAAAAGTACTTCGAACGATGCTCTATCGAACTGCGCTTCACGATTTTTTTTAGAAATTTTTTTTTTCGAGTACGCGCGTGTCAAAGTTGACGTCCTAAGGTGAAAATGTGAAAATGCGATTCCGAAAAATGATCATAACTTGCTTTAAAATTGTGCTAGAAACTTTTTAAAAAAATGGTGATGTAGCAAAAAGATCCCTCTACAACTTTGTAATTGACCACATCATTCCATCTCGTCATCCTGGCGCAGAGTGGTC
>LS571178.1:353169-366365 GCA_900490775.1 Pristionchus maxplancki
TCCCCGCCCACTACCACGGCTGGCAAATCGGTTTGGTACCGGCCGGGATTCGAACCCCCGCCTCTTGCGTGCTAGGCAGTCCTCTTACCGCCTGCGCCATGATTAGGGTGCTGCAAACCACTTTCCGACACTCCCCGCCCATTACCACGGCTGGCAAAACGGTTTGGTGCTGGCCGGGATTTGAACCCCCAACCCCTTGCGTGCTTACCCTCTACGCCACGAATCGGGCGATTTGGGATCTCCATTTCGATATTTCGAACCGTCAAAAACACGTTTCAAACATGAATTCATGCGCGGCAATAGAGTTTAGTTGCATCTCGTCAAGTTACCATCGGAAGCCACAACTCCCAGCCCGATCCGATCAGTACTTTTTTAGTTATAGTACTGTGCTGAAAATTTGCCGACTTTGACCTACCGCCAGACACCCTCAACGTTGACCAATCAAAAAGTTGTCAACTGAGAAAATGTCCGCCATCACTTCATCTATAAGGCCTATATATTTGCCGATTCTTCCCAGGCGCCCCCGAGGCTCCAGGGGCACTTGTAAGTTGACCAGAGGATTGGTCCGGAGTACCTTTGTTATGTATAGGGAATTGATTCGCAGGCCGAACTGGAAGAGGCGCGCTCCGGATGGGAGGAAGAGAAGCGAGGCAAGAAGGTGAGCTCACAAACAATCAGTGATTAGTTCCTGAAGGCTCCGAAGGCCTTTGCGAATCTAGCGGAGCACAAACGTTTCTGGTGTGCACATGGCTAAACCTTTTGGCATTAAAACAATAGGCGTCTCTTTTTAAAAATTAATTTGTATAATAACAAATTGCAGTCCGCGCTGGACCGCCTGCGGGCTGCCGAGGACGCGGCAGCGCTGAGCGATGAGGCGAGAGAGGAGGCCGACCAGAAGGCGGAGAAGGGAGAGAAGGTAAGGGGGATTACAGTAGATTACGGTAGGGCGGTATCGAGAATTGGTGGTTATTGTGTTGTTAACGGAAGACCATGATCTGATTGAGCTGTGGGGGTATTTTTGGATTCTTAGCGACAGGCTGAAGCATGGTCCATGCTTCAGTCTTTTCCCGTCTGATTGATCTCTGGGGTTGTATTTTAGAGTAGCTAATTGTTTCTTCTTTTTAAAAGTGGTGCCCTGGAATTCATTGTTCGTTGCAATCATCTTGGGGTCTTATCCAAATATTGAATCACGATCTTTACAGGATCTCCTCTAGTAGTGTTTCGAACGTAACTCCTAATACTATTGATCTCTGGCAATCCATTGAACTGTTATCCAATCACTGAAAGTCAACCCTTGCAGGACGTCGCACTACTCAAGACGCAACTCGCCGAGGCGAAGAAGAAGCTGGACGAGGAGGCGGGCGAGCGAGCCGAGGAGCTGCGCAAGAAGCTCCAGCGAGAGGTACGGTAGTCCGGCTGGGGCAGATCAGTTATTACGGTAGTTCGGTGGGTCAGGCTCGTGATTGCAGGTGGACGCGGCGACGGCGCGCGCAGCAGAAGCGGAGGCGGCCCGCGACAAGGCCGAGAAGGCGAAGCGGAAGGCGCTGCAGGAGGTGAGGAGGGCGGTAGCTAATGGGTACGGTAGTCAGAATAGAAGAATGGGGAGTTGAGGCCCGCAGATTCGGCGTTTTGATGGATTGTTTAGTTCTGAAATGTAGCCGGCAGAGCAATGCGCCGAGGTGTTGCTGTTGTAGAAACATAAACAATTTTAAATAATTATTGCGATTCCTTTAGACCCTCAAAGCTATTTTGACGGCTAGTCTAGTTCTCAATGCAGTCAACAGGACAATGGTGTGATGCTTTGGTCTAACAATTGGAACAATTATTTAAATTATTTTTCGGCACTTTAACATCAGGGTTTGACCATCAATTTTCAGTTGCACACTAGTAAACAGTTTCATGATGACTTTATTAGGAATGACTTTCGAGAGAGTCAATCATTAATTGAATTAATTCCATATTTTCCAACAGGCCGAGGACGCGTCGGCGGAGATCTCCGGACTTCAGGCGGCGCTGCGCGAGGCGGAGCGACGCGCGCGCAAGTTCGACGGCACGCTTGCCGAGAGGGAGGCCGACAAGGGCAAGGTACGGTGGGGTTGGGCAGTACTCTAACAGTGCCGAATGGGTAGATACCAGTCCATTGCCTTTGCTGTTGGGTGACCAAGGGAGATAAGAGAAGGTTTTGGAGCGGGAGTTGATCTTTGATCTTTAAGCTTCTTTAATTTTTTTTAAATTGCAGATCGCAGCGGAGCGCGACGCGGAGGCGCAGAAGGCGCGCGAGCAGGAGAGCAGGAACATGCAGGTGAGAGGGGAGACCGAATAATCAAAGGTTAAGCCACAAAAGGGAAGTGTGCGGCATGAACCCAACTGGATTGAAATCTCAACATTCACATTCAGCTGTCGCGCGAGCTGGACGAGACGACGGCGCGCCTCGACGAGAGCGAGCGGCTGCGCAAGGTGCTGCAGCTGGAGGTCGATGAGCTGGTGAGTACGGTTGGGATACGGTAGGATTGGGCAATGTTAGGCAGGTCAGCCTGTCGGATCCTATGTTTCAATGTTGGCATAAGACTTGTTGGCACACATGTTGCCTCGATACTTCTGGCTGCTCACTCAAAAAATACTTGCCATTACTAGGGAATGTTGCCGACTGGTTTCTGGCTGCACGTGTAGTTGTTCCTGTAGGAATAGGGGCTGCTGATCGGTTTGCGGATGATTCAAATGAATAAATTATAATAAAATGAATGCGCAGGCGTCGACGAAGGACGATGCGGGCAAGAACCGCTTCCAGCTCGACCAGACGTGCCGCAAGCTGGAGCAGGAACTCGCCAAGGCCAAGGAGCTGGTGAGTGCAGAAATCGTCTCCTCATTATACACACTCTCACGCATCTGTGACCGGTGATAGAGTGTGTTGAATGTCGAGAAGAGTACTCTTTTCGAACTCTAGTGAGAAGGGATGATGGGAGAATGCTCGTGTACGCTAACATAGAACTATTTGATGTTGCTTCGATAGTCGTAGCTTGTACGGTACGATTGAATTATATCTTGATTAATGTCACATGGTTAGAGTTTCAAAGAGGAGTCAATAGTAGAGAGGGACAGACTCGTTGCTTGATACTTGAACCCGATTTAATTAATTGCCAATCAGATCATGGAGCTGGAGGACGCGGTGCAGCTCTCGGAGGACAAGTGCTCGCGACTGGAGGTAATTAGGCTAATTAGTTAATTAATTAATTGGGTAATTAATTAACTAATGCAATAGTTTGTTCTAATTTTTACTGTCTATGTTTAATGGATTATGTTCATCTATTAGCTTCCCCCATAGTGTGTTGTACTTTGTAGAGTGAATGAGGCGATGATTTACCTGCTGAAAATTTTGGTTGAATTCGAAGTTTGGATGATATTAGCTTCTCAAGTGGGACCTTCCCTTAAGAAACTGATGAGTCGCTGGTGTTCCTGGCTCCTTTTTTTAGTGAAACCGTGATCAAAAAATAGTTTGCTCGTTCTGTCTCGATAATAATTGTTCTTGCAGGTGACCGCGCAAGCAGCCCGACAGGAGCACGAGCGCGCGCTCGCCAAGCGAGAGGAGGAGGACGAGGAGAAGAAGAGGAGTCTCGTGAAGAAGGTCAGGGCGTGAAACGGGAAGGGGATGGGTTTAATTTATTGTTTTTATCAACGAATTTCCGAATGATTTGGGATTAAATGACAAAGGCGTTTAGGATGTCAAGTTGATGCCCAGAATTAGTTGCCCTTAGTTCATTTTTGATTGTAGTCAATGAGTTATTGTCATCAAAATTTATCGAGGCGAGTCGGCGCTATAATGTTTGCGTAAATTCGAAACAGAGCGGAAAAAGGTTGTCAAGAACTACCTACAATCCGTAAACATACCCGGTTTTCGAGAGTAGGGTCAACATGGAAGACTATCAAAAACTTGAAAAGATACCCGATTTTCGAAGAATTGGTCTATTTTCGACGTTTTTAAATAAACATGCCCGGTTTTTCGAAAAATGTGCCACCTGACTTTTTCATCTATGATTCGAAAGGAACGGCTTGCTGAAGAAATCACCAATTCGTATTATTGCAGGTGCGCGACCTCGAGGAGGAGGCGGAGTCGGAGCGACGCGCCAAGGCCGCCGCGGCCGCAGCCAAGAAGAAGCTGGAGCTGCAGGTGAGAAGTTGGGAATGGAAGGCAGTGGGGGGTTTAGAGGCAGAAGTTGTCCCTGGGAAATGATTGCTTCAATTTGCGCAAGATGATTCGGCGCTGCAGCATTAGTACAAGTGCAAGACGAGGGATTGGGGGTGGTCTTGGTGAGAGCAGAATGGAAAAATCAATTTTAGTTATATCCTGCGTTCCAATACTAGGCTAACTCGGAAGGGATTTGTCGTAACGCTATATCGGCCGGCTCGGTGCTAGAACAACGTAGAAATTTGATCAAGGCATGTTAGCGCTGCAATGGTAGCACAAGTGTGGGAGCCTTGCGCTACGTTAATCTGTGCAGGTCATCTGTGTGTAAAACAATTTTTGACGAAGCGTGTTTGCGTTAAAATGGTAACACACAATTTAGAGAGGGGGGAGAGCAGGGTCGTTGGGACCTTGAATCTCTCTGGAAAAAACAATAACTCTCTCATCACAGGTGGAGGCGATGCAGCAGCAAGTCGCCGACGCGCTCCAGAAGGCGGACGACGCGACGAGACAGGTATACGGTAGAGGCAGAGAGGGGTACGGTAGGACGGCAGGAGGGGGTACGGTAGAATCGGAGATACGGTAGCTTGATGGCTCATAGAGAACAGATTCGTAGACTTGGGTTTCAGCGGGTGCGGATAGGTTGCTAATTTTGCTGAATGTCAATTCGACTTCGATGAGGGATGAATACAAAAATAATTGAGCGACTGATCTAGGAAGACGGTAGACGTTACCGCAATCCCCCTACCGTAACCTTACCGTAACCTTACCATGTCCTCGTTGCAGGCACGCCGCGCGCAGCAGCAGGCGAAGGACGCGGTGGCGGAGGGCGGCGAGGCGCGCGCCGCGATGGACGAGGCGCTGCAGGCCGCGCGCGACACGGAGAAGAAGTGAGTGCGGTGGTGTAGTGTGTGGTGCGGGTGCAGTGGGAAACGTCGCCCTGTCGGATTTGGAACAGGCGTGTATTTATTTATGTGTGCGGGCAGTCTACAATGTCGAACGCTCCATGCTCGTCGGAATATGTAATGATGGTGAAACGGAAATTGTGCGCGTGTGTGATAGTGTTCATTTCCTCGAGGAATGGTCTGCCTCTCTTATTTCGCGATGTTCTCTCGTCGGTGAGAGAAGCGAGAGAGGATGGGATAGTGAGAGAGTCAGACGATAGCTCTCATTCCCCCCAATCAGGCTGCGCGCGATGGAGTCGGATCTGGCGGCGGTCAACGAGCAGCTATCGAACACGCAGTCGGCGAGAAGGAAGGCAGAAGCCGCGAGAGATGAGGTACGGTAGGGTGGGCATTACGGTACCTGATCGATAACTGGAGTACGCTAAATATCGATCGATTTGCAGCTGACGGATGAGCTCGAGCGCTACACGAAGGGCGGCGCGGTCGGCGCGGAGGAGAAAAGAAGGTGGGTCTCGAGGGGATTTGCCTAATTTTTGTTCGATAATTACTGTACTTGGAAGTAGGAGCAGCGCTGACTATTTACTGAGATTTTTTATCGTATGAGGATGAGTATTTTGAGCCCTTATGGTTAGGGAAACTTGGATTTTTTATCGTGTGGCACCTGTCAAGTGCTCGTTTCGCTTGTGCTAGATCTTCAAGGAGTCAGCCCGTTGCCAATCTGTGCCCTACAGAACCAAACCGAGTGATTGCGGTTCTGAATGGCTCAGATTGGCAAGTCTCTTTCTTTTTCTTTTTCGAAAATGTGCCTATTAAGCTATGTTTTATAGGTTTCAGATAGGGTGGAAGATCCACTAGTGGGGATCTAGTAGACATAATCGTTATTACCAACCAATCGCGTGTTTCACTGTTTTTACTTGTGAAACGCGTTATAGCCACTGTCAATCTGTGCTCTACAGAACCCCGCATACTGGTTCTGCATAGCACAGATTGACAAATGAATGTTTGATACTCCAAAATTTGTCCAGTGATTCTAGGTTTCACGAAGTGTTGATGTCACCGATAGTCGGTAAATATTGATTCTACTCACTTGTCACCTCTGACTTAAAATAAAATTAAGTAATTGGCTAATTAATTACCTAATTATTAACTTAAATATTGCAGATATGAATCGCGCATTGCGATGCTCGAGGAGCAGCTGGACGAGGAGCAGGGCAACGTGGAGCTGGCCGCGGAGAAGATGAGGAAGGCGCAGGGACAGGTAGGGTGGATACGGTAGGGGGGGGGGGGTACGGTAGAGCATCGACGACTGACTGAATTGGTAGATTACGGAAATGTCCATTGGAAATTTGTGCTTCACAATTTCCTGATAGCAAGGGGTTGCATCAAAAACGTCAATACTGCATCGAAGAATATATATTCACTAAACACTAATTTGCGTTTCACCAATTCCTGATAGCAATGGGGTTGCATGTAGACCCAATGGCTTTTCGAGAAGAATGCTTCAATGTCTCTAATCGTTTCTGAACGAACTGGCATTACTGAATGACTTGAATCCGAC
Organism: Pristionchus maxplancki; assembly: GCA_900490775.1. Lineage (NCBI taxonomy): Eukaryota > Metazoa > Nematoda > Chromadorea > Rhabditida > Neodiplogasteridae > Pristionchus > Pristionchus maxplancki. The sequence continues at coordinate 359,813 of LS571178.1, forward strand.
ATATTTTAATTTCGAAATCTCAACAATCTCCATTCCTCACAGGTGGAGCAGCTCACGACCGACCTCACGCAGGAGCGCGCACTCTCCGAGCGAATGGAGGCCGAGAAGGTGCAGCTGGAAAGGTACGGTGGATTACGGTAGGGCGAATTGTGGTACGGTAGATTATGGTGAAGGGGTACGGTGGATTATGGTAGTTACAGTAGTACTGTAGAGATTATTGTTTGGTGTGGTCCCTTTTGAAATTTAGTGCATTTTTTCTTTTGAAATTTTGAAATTTTCTCGCTGCGAGATTATGTTGAGTAGCAATGGCGTAACCGCAAACGGACTGCGCGGCTCTGTCTTTGCAATTGTTCTCACTGCTCGCTGATCAATTTTTCTAATATGAAACCTGGTGGTGGTGATGCGATGGTGTGCGGGACAGCGCATTGATGGGCCAGTCGTGAAACTGCGATCTGACGTCTAGAATACTAATTCCCCCCTTTGCAGACAGCTGCGTGAGCTGCGCGCGCAAGTGGCCGAGGCCGAGGCGTCCGCGTCCTCGCGCCTGCGATCCGCCCTCGCGTCCGCCGAACTGAGGTACGGTAGGGGTGGTGTCGCGTGTGTGGTGCGGGTGCGGGTAGTGGTGGTGCAATTTTCCAAATTGCAGACTGTCGCAGTCTGAAGCGAACGCGGCCGCCGACGAGCAGGAGAAGAGCAAGATGACGAGACAGGTGAGGGGGGAGGGACAGGAAAATATGGATATTTGTCGAATTAGCGGATAGGGGGTTTCACAGTGGAGTGATGTTGTTGGTGGTGAATATAGAGATGTTGTATCGTAAATGCTGAACCCCTGTAAACTACCTCTAGTTTCGTGTTTTCTAAAAAAAATGTAATTAGTGGTGTCACTAATGATCAATTTGCAGATGCGCCGCCTGGAGCTGCGCCTGAATGAGATGAACTCGCAGCTGGAGGCGGAGCGACTGGAGACGAACAACCAGAAGGAGCAGGTGAGGAGAGGAGCTATCGGGACTAGAGTGTAGTCTCGAGTGGACAGGGCTTAAATAATGATGAGATATATTGCAGGCGGACCGAGCTCAGGCGAAGACTCGATCGATGCGCCGTAACCTGGAGGAGCTGGAGGATTCGCTGTCGTCGGTGCGCTTGGGGGATTCCGTTTCCGGGAAATTCCTAGCCAGTAATATTCGTTAGGGCTGCCGCGATTTGACCAAACGGTCTAGTGAGTTTGATGTTGCGGCAATTCCATTTCCCCGCGATAAAGCTGGGGCGATTAATGTTTTCTTGATTCATATTGAACAAAGTCACAACAATGGCGGTGGGGAATTCAGTACTTCAGCGCTAGGATATTGCAATTTGATCCGATTCTCTGGGATTACGTTGGAGAATTGGAGCTATAGCCATGAAAGTTTGTGTTTCGCCTGCATCGCATATTCAATAGTGTTTCGGGAGTGTTGTTGATTACCTGCACGCTATTCTAGTAAATAATTAATTGCCCCCACTCCAGGAGCGCACGAAGGTGCGCCAGCTGCAGCGCTCGGTCGAGGAGCTGACGGAGCAGAACGAAACGGCTCAGAGGGAGAACCAGCAGCTGAAGGTACGGTAGGAGGGATACGGTGGGTAGTGCGGTAGGACAGAAAGATGATCAGGATTACGGTAGTAATAAGCTGCCCTTCGATATACTTGCTAGCACCGTCTAGCCAATGAGAGAGCACCGGAAATTGAGAGCGTCAGAGCACGTATCAATGCTAATTATCAGCAGGTGCGCATGCAGACGGAGCGTCGGTCGACGATGATGTCGGGAAGCGGAGGAGGAGGCGGCGGAAGCCTGCACGGCAGCTACGTCGGAGGAGGCGGTGGCGTGATGCGCGTCGACCGCGTCGGCAGATACGGCAGCAGCAACTCGCTGAGAAGTGAGTGGGGGAGGGGGCGCGTGCTAGACGCGACGGGTTAGAGGGAGGGGGGAGCAAATTAATTGACTTTGCGGCAGCTAAATCCATCGAAAATGAGGAATGAATTGGGAATACCAATTGCCCAATTAATTGACCTTTTCCATTGGCATTGGGTATTGAATTGAGATCCCTAGAGCAGACCCTTTTGAGTTTCAGCGAGAATAGTTTGTTGATGCCCACGTAATCTAGGTGCTTCAGTCGTGGACGACTCGGGCAGCGTGCGCGATGCGGGCGACCGACCCGGCTCGGGCATGACCTCGTCGCACGGCGCACCCTCGGATGACGGATCCAGCAGATAGAATGCGGCTCCCACGCCCCGCCCCTTCGAGACTCCGCCCCCCTGTTAGTTGTTGCCCCATCCCAGAATTAATCGTGCTAATTGTGAATTAATTGTGAACAGTACTGTTCCCCAATTGTACCCCCGTCTTTTGGATACGTTATCTTACTCGATTTGTTTGTGTGTAAATGTTCATTCTCTCGATACGGATCCCCTAGAGTACCCGATCCCGTATCTCCCCTTACCGTTGATCACTAATTGTGTAATTATTAAGTGTGTATTGCCCCTGTTTGTGTGTGTGCTAAACTAAGTATCTAGGAGCTTGTAATATGATATTTTCGCTTGCATAATTTATTGTCTTCTGTAAGCTTGCTTCTCCGCTTGTCTCAAGATAGCTCAATCTCTCTCCCCTATGATACTCAGTCCCCCCAATATTGCTTCACTTGTTCATTTCTGTTCTTTTCTTTCTAGAATATTCGTTCCCCTACTGTAGAATAGAAAGGCCGAGGTTGATTGCTGTAGGATTTCGTATACCGTTGCCCCTTGCCCCCCGATTGTTCGACCAGCTAACGGTATCCCACCACCACATCTCATGATTGTCTATCTGCAGTAGCGTTGAGCTGTAATTAATTATTTCTATAAAGTGTAAACAAACAAACAAATAATCGATAATCTCGTGATCAAGAGTCAAGACTCTTTTCGCTATCTGAAGACTATAGATCTCTTGTTCTGGGCCGAGGTGTGAACGTGTCTCTTCCCTCTCCAGCCCCCGATGCTTGGATAGGGATAGTTGATTGAGAGAGAGTGCAAAAAAGTGCCGGCTTCTTATAAGATATAAATAGGGGAGGCGGCGAGTCTCGGACACGTGGGCGCGGTCCAACGGCATTTTTTCTAACCAGGTGGCATGAGGATGCAGGATTGCGAAAACAGGACGTGAAGAGACGGGGTTTTGGCAGGTTACTGCTTCAACAGTCTGGTATTTGTCCAGTAGTTCTGCGCTTGTCCCATTGAAGTATGGGTGGAACACGTATCACTCTTTCAACCTTCTCGTTCGAGCCACAGACTTTACCTGATCTTATGAGCAGGTGTTGCTTGAAATACTAAATTGATTGACTGCTGCACGATTGACTATGGTTGCAGCATCCACACACTATCGATTGTTGCATTGCAGTGACCGCGTCGGGCACCTCCGTGATGCCCTCTCTTCGCGCGTACCAGCGAGAGCTGGTCGAGAGGACGGACCGAGGAGAGAACACGATCGTCCGTGCGCCGACGGTTGGGATACTGTAGAGCACTGTGGCTGTGGTGATGAGGATTACGGTAGATGTACTATAGAGGGAAGATTACGGTAGCCTACGAGTTATGTATTGATGTAATCAGTCAGAGTAGGCCGTTTGTTATTTTAATATTCGATTTATCGCAAAGATCTTCCCTGTTTGTTCGTTTTTGTTTGTTGTGAAGTAAAGCCGTTTTCATTGAATACATGTGATTTATCGATAGAAGAGTAAGATTCAAGGCTCTGGTTGCTATCTGAAGCCGCTAGGCCGTCTTGTCCCGCTCCCGACATTGTGAGAAGCACGAAATTCATTAGTGAATGCGAACATGGCTGACGGAAGACTGGGGGAAGGATACTGTCTCGTTTCTGCATGCTTCCCCAGTTTAGACAAACAACTCGCTACCTCCCTATATGATCTACCATCGATCGCGTTCGCCCTTCCCTCCCCTCCTTAGCCTCTTCCCGTCTAGTCTTACACTCCGCACGCTCGTTTTCAATTTCACGGTTTCTAGAATACGTGTTTTTCGACCAGCCCATTGTCTTCGGGAGGTGTCGTTGGCCTTCTAGAAGTTGTGGACGCCCTCTTTTGCATCAAGCTGTTGACTAAACCTCATGCTAACCTTGCGGATGTTTTTATCACCTATTTACTGACTACTTTTTCGAAAAAGCTCCGTCCTCTCACTTTACTACAAGCAAACGTTGCCACCTTAAAGCCTTGTTGCCTTGTTTGTTCTCCGTTCTGTTAGCCCTGTTTTGTTATGATTACGTTGGAGAACCCTTTGACCTCTGCCCCGACAAACAAGTCGCTCTCTCCCAATGATCTACCATCGATCGCGTGCCTCTTCCCTCCCTACCCTCTTCCCATTCAGTCTTACTCTCCGCACGCTCGCTTGCACTTTCGCTCACGGCCTCCAGGTTACGCACCTTCTCCCTGCCTATTGTCTTTGTGAGTAGTTGGTGGCCTTCATGAAAGTGTTGATACCCTCATTTGCCATACTCTGTTGTCTTGCGGATTTTTATCACGTTTTTACTGCACTCGCTTGTCGATTATACTCCGTTTTTCTTACTTTTCCACAAATAGACGTCCGCTTTCCCTGTTTGACATTAGTGTAGTAGATTCATTTTGCACGTGGTTTTAATGGGTAAATTCTTTGCTCACATAGTCTAGCTTGTTCTAGTTCTGCTCGCAATAATGAGCGCCGATTGAATACGTGACTTTCGGAAGAAGACGAGGGAAGAGCTACCTCTCGTTCAGACAAACAAGTCTATGATCTACCATTGATCGCGTGTACCTCTGTCTTCCCTTCCCTTCCCCTCGCTACCCTCTTCCTATCTTGTCTTACTTCACATGTCGCGGCTTCTAGAATGCGCACCCTCTTCCCGCCCTTTTGCATCGTAGGGGCTTAGACGAGGCTTACATATAGTACTGTTGGTTGCTTCTTTCCTTGTCCCTACCTGTTTCATGATTGTCTGTCTTGCTTTCGCCCTCTTCGCTTGTAAATTCATTGTATTTCGCTCATTATCATCATTGCTGATGTATGTTCTTTACAGGTATGCTGTCATCGTCCCCCACTCGACTTCTCACGAACGTCGCCCCACCACCTCCCCCTGCTCTCATCAACTGCAGCCCTTACAAGATAAGTCTCCTTCCCTTATATGATACGGGGTTCGCGCATTTCTATAAGTTACTGCTTACTGCTTTGGATGGGCCTTTTCACTCTATTTGAACCATTTCACTCTCAAATCAACGCTTGATTCGCGACGCGCACCCATCCATTGATAGTTAGGTGCGTAGGGCAGTGGCGCTCATCTCCTCTATAGTGAGGGGCGGCTGTTTTGTTGCCTTCGCCGGGCGCAGTCTCGTCTTGTCGTGGGTAGAAGCTCAAAAGGCACCGGTACAGTTGCGCCCTTGTTGGTTCGAGAGCTGTCGACCAAATTCTCCCTTCCGTTGTATCGCGGTGGACGATTCTTACGGCTGAGAGCGCCACTGCCACTAATTTCTATAGTGCGCGCGCTTGATTTCTTCCGGGAATTTCGCTTTACAGTTACGGATGGAATAGGAAACGCAAAGTGGGCGACTACTTTGCGAGCGTGAAATGTAAATGAAAGGAGAGTGATGAACTACTAATTGGGGAACATTGCAGTGTCTGTGTCGACGATGGACTATAGGATGTCAACGGCGACGCCATCTGAAGAAGGACGAGGGATGAAGAGGAAGGAAGGAGTGGGTTTGAGCAAGGTCTGACTGCTCATCGATCACGTCATCAATCGATCGATTGTAGATTCGTGCTGGGACACTGCTCAACAAGGCGTTCGACACTCAATCGATAGTGAGGAGGATACGGTTAGCAGAAGAGGTACTGTGCCATCAGTGGATTCAAAATCAATAGATCAATGATTGCAGGTTGCACTCGCGCTTCAGTCTCCCTACTTCCCCGCGAGCACGTGACTACAACACGGCGCAGTGTGCGGAGGTCGGTCCAAGAGAGCTGATCAAGTTATCGATTTGATATTGATGTGATTGCAGATGACGCCGTTGCTCACACTTTGACGTCGACAACATATCCATGCTGCTGCGCAACTACCACGATCTAGCAACGACGAGCAATCAATGTGAGAAGTGAGAAGAGTGTTTCGGAGCAAGACAAAGGTGAGTACTCGATGCACAGAGGGTTTATTTATATCTGTTGTGGTCTATTCATTTTATTGTGCTAATTTAAATATCCTGTAGGACGAGATTCCCTCTCTGCTCGCCATTGATCCATCCAAGGCGCCTCGTCCGCCCGCGAGAAGGTGCGTGAGGGATGGTAGAGGTCATTGAAAGCCGGGAAGATCGTCAGTTATCAATATATTTCAGGCTACCGTACCCTCGTCGTGCAGGGACTCTGGCGGCTTCCTTCCCTCTCAAGCTTCCACGACGGTTGCCGATGCGTGCAGCAAGCAGTCGGAGGTAAGAAATAAGTAATTTCCGAATCAGAACATCGTTGAATCGACGCTACTTTGTCAATCCAGTCGTTTACAGGAGTGTTCTTCTCTCCTCTCTTTTCCATGAAG
>LS571178.1:393549-407312 GCA_900490775.1 Pristionchus maxplancki
TGCTGTCCACGATGGGGGCTACTGAAATGATGTAGCCTTGCAGCATTCTTAGGTATTCAACACGATCGATACATCTCCATCCTACAGTAGCCCACCGTACCCTCATCTTGATCCTGCTCCTCTCCGGAGGGGAAGAGATCGGCCAGGTCGGCGACGAATTGTGACAGCGTAGGCGGAGGCGTCGTGTAGAAGCTGTGAGTGGTATTACCTTATATATACAAAACCAATTAAAAATATAATGATATTAATGCGGTGGTAAACTCTTGGAAAAGGAAACGGAAAAGCTCATAGATCATGTTAATTTTTGTCTCGTTAGAAACGGAAATGGAAAAGCATTTGAATTTGAATTCGCGCCTTTTCAGTTTTTCGTCAATAGCTCCCCTTCCAGTCGACTCCAAATTATAATAGTGAAATAACGAAGTGATTACACAACTACATTTCAATTTTCACTGGCACATGGAGAGCCGAGATATAGAAAAGGCGCGAATTTAAATGCGTTTCCAGTTCTGTTTCCGTTTCCAACGTGACAAAATTAACACGATCTATGTGCTTTTCCGTTTCTATTTCCAAGATTTGAACACCACATAAATGGACAGGTTTCATCCATTTCATTGAATGTGTAACGGCACGCCTACTATCGTTGTGTTATTCACACGTATTCATTAAAATTGTGATGAACGTTGTAAAATCAATTTCGCATGATAAGAGAGATGCTCTAACTGGGCGTAGAGGAAGACCAGATCGACCAGGCCGTTGTGCAGGGCGATGGGTGCCCGAGGAGAGAGCAACTCGTCGAGAAGCGACCGGAGAGGGCATGACTGCAATTGAGGGTATTGGATAGATGGAGAGAGGGGTGCAAGACCACATCGAAAATGAGCTTTGCTATGCTGGTTGGTCCGTATTTCTAAATTGACATTGAGGAACAGATCAACACACTCTCCGAAACCTCTGGGCATTACTATTATTTTTCAAGTTTATTTTAAATAAATAATTAAATAATACCTTGGCAGACTGGTGTGCCGCGTGGTAGGACACGCCCTGTCGCACGTAACGATTAAAGTCGAATGAGTGGTCGGCTGCAAATACGTAGAATTTAATGTGCCCACTCCCATTCTGAACCGGATGTAATCCATAAGCCCTTTGAATAATTAAAGTAAGTAGAATTAATTACCAACCAAGGAATCGCAGGGCGTCCGGCTCCATCGTGAAAGGCTCCGCACAGAGCGAAAGCACATTGAACACCTGTGGAATGAGGGAATCATATTCGAAGGTGAATCAGCTTCAACTAGTATCCACCAGGTAATGGTCAGGCAATTATCTGTGAGAAAGACGTTTTTCGCTTTAGTGATAAATAACTCTTTTTTAACGATTTTTCTCCGTACTTCAATTAATCCAATTCAAAAATGATAATCTCTTCATCCCCTCACCTGGCACTTGTACGCTACTCGCTTGCCCGTCTTCTTTTCTCTCCGCTCGAATAGGGCGATTCCTAGTGAGAGCACCGACCGCGTTGTCGCTGCTTGTCTGGATAAACGATAATCTGATTACAGTGGTACTCAAATTCTTCTCAAAAAATTATTTGAGCGTAAAATCTAAACTACGCATCTCCAAGACTCAGAGTAACCCAGAATTAGAAGAATTATGATCCCGCAGCTGCATCTACCATATCCCTCAACTCTCTACCGTATACCTCATGGCAGCGTATCGCTCATCCAGAGAGGCTGCATTGAGGCCCGACCGTTCGCCCAGTCCGGACAGCTCCTGAATACATTTGTACTACCATCGAGCCTTCGAAATCAGCCACATACTGTTAACCTACATCAAGCAAATTTTCATAATTAGGGAAAACACATCAGTAATATTGCCCAAGATGCCCGAGATACACAAAAAAAGGCTGCAATTCTCACCAAATCGAGCGCGATAAGGTCGGCTTTCCTGATGGACAGGATGAGATGGGGCCATAGTCGATGGATATTCTCCCTGTTCACTTCGATCACCGGAATTTCCTCGAGTGAGACACCCGGGGGAGACATTCGCATTGCTGACAAGAAGAGATCACTTTATATTCAATTTGGCGGAATCGTGTGGGTAGGGCCATTTTCGAAATGATACGAAACACTTCAACGATTGTGAAAATTTTGCAAATTAATGAAGCTGAGATAACCATCACATCGTCAGACAACCTGGCAAACATGGTATTTACAATCGTTAGCAACGAAACACACATCACACTGGACCAAAGACCGAACTTCGAAAATAAAAAACTTTATCCTTCTCTCAAAAGAGAATACAAGTAACGGAAGGAAAACATGGAAATGCCCAGACAACGGAGTTATTATGCTAGAACTGAGGCGAGATTCGAATCTAGTCTGCATCGACTACAGTACGCCTACGGGCCCTGATCAATCAATATTCAGACTATCATGGTAAGATCTCTAATTGTGAGCACCTTAGAGAGGTTGTGACTAGATCTCGAGAGAGAAATTATGGCATGGCTCAGACTAGACAAACAATTATTATGACTAGATCTACTAAGTTATTGCACATTAGCAAACGAGAATTGTTTACCTATTACAACTGTAACAAAATAAATGCAACATGATTCGAAAAAAGTTGGGCCTTGAGGAGAACTTCTGGATAGTGAAGTCTACTGCTCTTTCTTCTCTCCGGGAAGGGGCACCGTGTCCTTGTTGGCCGCCTTGCGCTCGCGAGATGCAGCGATCGCCCTGCAACTTTGCATCTGCTTTAGCGAGTGAGTTATATAGGAAGCTATCTCTCATACAGTAGTTTCTACTTACCGTACACCAATTACGCATTGCAAAACAAACAGTTATCGATCGGACACCCCTACCGTACCTGGACAGTGCATCCCAGATGCCGCCCATCGCAACGGCGCAGAAGAGGTTCTCGAAGGGCGCGAACGGCTCGGACACGTGGAAGAGCAGGTAGGCCAGTTTGAAGTAGAGCAGGAACCCGAGCATACCCTGCGGAAGGGGGAGGTGAGTATTCATTGAAGAGCACGCGAGTAGAATGCAAGATTGATGATAAACATTGTGCAAACGTTTTATGTGTTTGGACTCCAAACAGCAATGCTATTGAGCACGATTTGAAACTAGGGTTCACCAATAGTGTAAATATTATAAATATTATTGCCCACCAGGCTATTTAAGGACTATAAAGCGACTTAAATGTGCCTACTCACCAGGTAGACGAGATCGTGGGGCGCGTTGATGAGGGGAGAGTTCGCCTCGAGAACGAGCAGGGTCGATGCGATCAGACAGACCTGTTATTTAATATTATTTACGACAGGAATAACCCCGAAGCCTTCATCGAATTGCCGTACTTGCTTGATGCTTGCTTGATGTAAGGCAAGTGAGACACAACAGTGACTGGCTGAACAATTACCGCAACGATCCCGCAAGTGTTTGTACGAACGTTCCAACCTAGCAATTAACTCTATCAATCCCTTTGCCCACCTTGGTGTAGAGCGAGGGTCGCAGCAGCTCATTGTGCGTCGGCATCCACACACCACGCACGAACTGCAATTTAAAATCTGTATTTTTATATTATTAAAATTATAAAGCCAGCTATCAGCTGTTCAGGTGTTCAGGAATAATATACATTTTTTCGAAAATTTTGACTTATTACTATTGATCCTCTACAATGAATCTATCTACGGTCAGCATATTTGAGTAGGAAATAATAAGTCGGGGAATTGCAATATCCAACGCACCTGTTCGATCGGTCGCACGACGCCAGTACCCGCGCCCTTCGCCGTGCCCACGAGCACCTGACATTTAGTTTGTTAATTAGGTAATTAAATTTAAAAGTAATTCTTCTAAAGCTAGAGGATTGCATGGGGTTATATCAATTCAGGTTGGCTACGTAGAATCTTTGCAACGAGACTGCTCCGGGTTTGGAACAAAAACTACTTCCTAATTCCTGTACTTGTTTGTATCAAGGATTCATAGCAACCACAATTGCTATATTTAGTTAATGGTATTGCTCCATCCTCTAAAACAAAAACACAATACTATAGAGAAAAAAAGAGTGATAACCACATAAGTATTTCGAAGCATGGATACCTAGTCTTCGTTAGTTAAAAATAAATATATATTGTAAGAACATATCCAACCTGTACGAGGTAGGAGTGAGGGTACAGCTTGGCCGCGTGAGAGACGCCCTGGGCTACCTGCAAATATGTTTTCAGAGCAATCCAACCAAATAGTTTCACGCAATTTCTTACAAGCACACTAGCACACCTTCACAAGACCAAACGATCCAACAATTACGACTTTCAGAGATTACAATCTGACCTTGTGCGCTCGCTTGAACTCCTTCATGATCGATAACACCACCTTCACCGGCGTGATCTGAAAGGAAGGAAATATTATTCCAATTAGATATTTGTACAAGAAGGGTTCCTCTTCCGTCTCAATAAATATCGAAATTCAAAACTGTTCACTTCAAAGTATACTACGGGGACTGGACAAGAGCACGCTAAATGAAGAAAGTCCGATCATTTTCCCCCTCATCCCACTTCCCCTCACCTTGGTCATCTTGTAGATAGCATCGAAGGGCGCGTAGAAGACGAGGTACCAGATGAGAGTTGCCTGCAAGTTTAATATTAATTCAAATCAATATTTTTTCTAGGTGGAATGTACTATTGTTTCGCAATTTATCCATACACTATTACTATTCAATGAAACATGGAAAGACGTTCAAATTTTATCCATTGATACACATTCACAAAGTCAACTGGGATTTTATAATAATTACCAACCAGGAGGATGTCATCGTGTCGCTTGAAGGGGGTGATCAGGGGTTCGCCGAGAAGGAATGAGGCCAGGAAGGAGTCGGCGAAGCACATCTGAGGAAGGCCAGAAGATCAAAGAAGAAATTCCATTCGGCAATCAATCGATAAACATAGAACAATCGATAAACTACCGTACCAGCATGGTGCTGAGCCAGCATGAGAGTGGGTGCTTGCGCGAGAACATGCCCGCCGCAGAGGACATCTCGTCGCGAATCTCGCACGTCACCTGAGAGTTAATCGATTGATAATCACCGTAACCCGTCTACAGTATCTCGTCCTTGCATTTAGGCAATATAGACAAACCGAGATAACATTGTGCATTTCAGTTTCAGGGATGGATCAAGATCTGAACATTAGTTTTGATATAAATTGTAACTCACCAGCAAGTAGTGCGCGGTGTCGAAGTATGGGTACATCTTGAGTCGATGAATCCATGCGCCATAGGCGAGCAGCGTCGCCTGGTCCACCGAGCCCACGTCCACCCCCAGCATGGCAGGTCTGAGATGATTGATTGGATGGAACATAAATGAAGAGCAGCTTAGGCTTAGCTAAGCTTACTAGTTAAGCATAAATGCAAGGCATAATTTAAAAATTCTAAAATACCCTTCAGATAAAACCACGCCAAAACATCCACAAGTGAGAGCGAAACAAGTGTTATCAGGACTAGGGAGGAGAAAGATGCGATAGGAACGCCCTCAGTAACAGTTGTCTTTGAGTTACGATTGGCAATTCCGCAGACTGAGAAAAACGTTCGACAGATTTCGTAAAAACAAATACCGATGTTCAAAAACCGAGTGTAACAGTGTATCAATCTTATTTCGAAATTATTTAAAACAGAAGGATGGGGAGACGATTCTTTTTAATCAGAAAAAAATAACATTCGGACAATCAACCGCTTATGCACGTTTCTGCCAAAAAATATATTTAAAATAAATACTTTATCTTTACAAATTCCCTGATATGGTCACGGGTCGTAGGTCATGGCAGCAGAATATTACAATGGTATCACAATCGAATTGCACTGGGTATAACAATAACTCTATAAAGCATCTATTCAAGCGAAAGCAAACGTATGAAACAGCCTAACAAGCAACTATGTACAACTCTGTGATAGCAAACTGATAAAGTCTAACGTAGGAGAGTGCCTGAGGGGAGGGGGGAGAAAGAGAGATAGGTTAGATATCCAGAGGCGGCTTAGAGAAACACCTCGGATACTCTTCCTACACTGTGCATAGAGAGAGGGGAGGGGGAGATTCGAGCGGGGGTTAGGGAAGAGAAGCAAAGAAATCTAGAAGCAGTTGTCTCAGGGACGAGAGAAGGACGAGGGATCTTATTGATCGATCCGCTCTACTTTTTACTCACTTCCGCATCTAATCCTCGTCATCTACCGTATCTTCAGGCGCATTCAAGATTACAGTACTATCGAGTGAGGGGTTGGGAGATCTAGGGGGCTTAGGAGGGTGGGCTAGGATAAGTCCCTTGAGTTCCCTCAACTCAGCTAGAATCTGAGTCTGAACCGAGGCAGTTTCCGTCTTTCCCTCGTCTAGATCGCTAATTGCCCTGTTTACTTTTCCTATCCCAGTCTGGTTTGATCTACCCATCTCGGCAATCTGGTCCAGAGACTTGGTCACTAGCCGCTGCCATTCTTCTAGGGTCCCGGGTGCTACTGGGACAGAGGAGGGAGGCGGGGATGGAGATGACGTCACGGGCTCATCGGCCTCTTTCTGCTTCTCTGCCTTGGACGCTTCCGACGATGACGTCACGGCCTCATCAACCAGAGGATTCTGCTCGTCTATGGCTACGGAAGACCCGCAGATCAGACTCTCGATCATCCTGAAATGGGGTTGATCGCTAAAAATTGATATTACAGTTTCAGGGAAAACGCAGCTAGAAAAATGCTACTTTGTAGGTGCAACATAACATCAAAGTGCCACCACAACAATAAGTAACAATAACTGAGAATACTTCATTATCAATTAGAGTTTCCTCTGAACCTAATGTGCGAGTGGAACACAACAACAGCGTGTGCGTAATGTAGCCTACCATACCTGGGCGCCTCAATGAGGGTGAAGCGGAGGCGGTCGTAGGGCTGTTCGAGCGGCGACTTCGAAACTCCCGCCAGCGACAGCACTTTGCTCCCCACCAGTACGCACGCACCACACTACGAAAGCACACCATTGACACCAGCACAACGAATATTGTTGAAGTATCCCAACACCATTGACCGGGATCGCAATCCATAACAGGCACAATCTCTACCGATACTAAATAAGCAGGTACGTAATACACCAGTATCGTATTCCCACTACCGTAATCTACAGTATCCGCTCACCAGATACGCCACTTCGTGCGAGATTTGGCTGGAGGCGTAGAGGATGGCAGTGAGAATCGTCGCCTTCGTCGTTGTCGACGGCTTCAGGAGTTCGTTCTCCATCGGCGCCCACTTGCCGTACACAAACTGCAGTCGCGACATTTCACAAACGACAGAAATCAGAGCACCACACTACCGTACAGTACGGTCCGTACTCCATTCATTGTGCTCACAATACATTGCAAGAGTCAGGGAAAATTTGGCTAACGTACCTGCTGCACGATCTTCACCACTCCGGAGCCGTTGCCCTTCGTACATCCGACGAGTACGTGCAGCAGCGTGTGGTCGATGAATTTCGTCGCACCCGAGTGCACACCAAGCATAATCTGCAAGTGAAACGAAATTAAATAATTATCAGCGCTAATGCGCAATTTTCGCATACATTAGCATTGCTTTCAATTCCTAAAAGGGCGTGTAGCATCGCAGCGCCGAATCAACAGTTTCAATTTCACGTTATAAAATAGTTATGGACATGCAGAAATTAAACAATTGTTTCCATTGCAAAGTATCAGCATCCATTTAGTATCTTGTATTTTAATTCTAGTATTTCATAGATAGACGGTTTCAAGAAACAACTGGAAATTTAGATTATTCCGGGATTTTCACGCGAAAATTGTGCTGAAAATCATTATTTCGTACATGATGTTTCTTCCTTCCAACAAACACTCAACTTCTTATCGTACATGATCACATTCCAGTCTGACGCTCTATCATGATAAGCACTATCAATGACGAGAAAACGACCGTGATATCTGCTATTCTCGACATCACTATACTATTTTCAAGGCATCGGATTTCTCAGAGTATTTAGATGATAAATTTAAGTTAAAGCAGACACAAAACATGCATTTCCTCAAAGTAAAAATAAAGCGTACCTTGTGGTTCCTCTGAAACTCCTTGACCACACAGATGACGTTCTTCACTGGCTTCCAGTTGCAAATTCCAGCGAAGGAGTCAAGAATGGAGATGTGATACCAGATCACTGTGAACTGCAAGATACCTTCTGTTTGATGTCAATTCGCATGGCCTTCAAATGACCAGAATGGATAATTTTCATAGCAGAGTCGGCATTTCCAGTTGAATAATGTGTATGAATGAGGTGTTCAAGGATGGTCTTATTGGAAACATCAAAAATCCTTTTTTTTAAATCAACTAACCAGCATCATATCGCTCTTGCTCATCAGTGGCACAAGAAGGGACTCTCCGAGGAGGAAGTTGGTGAGGAAAGTGCCCGAGAAGGAGACGAGAAGGGTGCAGAACCAACTGCGAAGGTCAAATTATGATTAATACACAGTATCGTAAGGTCCTCCTATTCATTCAGTAGTATGCCGAACAAATACGATTCAATAGTTAGCAAATGGAAAGTTCTATCGAGACCAAGTTAAGTTGAGATAAATTAAATACCTGGCGAATGGATGTTGCAACGCGAAGGAGGGGCCGGTCTCCTCACGGACTGAGAGGGCCATCTAGAAAAGATAATTACAAATATTGACCAGCGGAAATCGGAAAAGCATGGCGAAAATTACACATTTTTGTATAATGAAGTTAGAAATTATCAGCATTCAATTTGGAACTGATCATTTTAAGTCATACATTGCATGACTACTCTTCAATAGTTTAATGAACATTAACTACTTACCAGAATGTAGTGGGCGACATCGATCGGGACGGTGCAGTCCACTACGATCTTCTCGAGTAGATGACCCCACTCTGCGAACATCCTAGCACCGGGTGAGCCTAAGGCTGAAATATAATATAGGATGAAACACAAGCATTTCACGACAAGGAAAGCAAGAAACTGATAAGGCTAATAATTTTCCAGTGATGCAAGAGAAGAGAAAAATTGATGAAGATCATGAAGAAAGTGTTACATCGCCACATTTTTAACTCAGTACGACAATGACGAAACGTGCACTATTCTTGAGAAAGGGAAGAAACTTTTCGGCACACGCGTATAGGGTAGTCGCACCATTTTAAAACGCGAAGTGATTTTATTTCATCTTTATTTTTTTTTACGAATTTGATCTACCGGTTATTACATTACATTTGCATCGATTTCCCATGTATACAATTAGTTAATGAATATGTCCTTTCAGGGTTCATGCTCGTGACACGCGTTATCCGTCGTCACTCGAGTTCGATTCGCTCTGCCGACGAGACTCGCCGTGCATTCGTCAAGTTCTTCGAGTCGGAGGGTCATGTGCACGTGCCGTCGAGCAGTGTCTTGCCACCTCCCACCGACAAGTCGCTGCTGTTCACAAACGCAGGCATGAATCAGGTTGCTTCCTCATAACTTTATATGTTAATATTAATTAAACGGGCAAAAACATGTGATGTGAGTTTTTATTAATTTTTTAAAAACATTCTATCTTCAGTTCAAAGGTGTCTTGGCCGGTGTGGAATCAGCCGATCGTTGGCCTGCACGTGTCGTCACTCATCAGAAATGCATTCGGTGAGATTTTTCGAGTTGTAGATCAAACCAACTTCGGACTTTGTGAGCACTTTGTCGCACATCGCTTCGAAATGCAATTCCGCGGTCATTGAGCTTGCAAAAGACTAATGGAAATAGCTGGGATCGAATCTTTAATCAAATATTGTTGATCAATCAATATTGTTCAGTGCTGGTGGGAAGCACAACGATCTCGATGACGTCGGCAAGGATCTGCATCATCTTTCTTTCTTCGAGATGATGGGTAACTGGGCCTTCAACAATGCATACGGAAAGGTCAGTTCTCGTTTAATCTAAATTCACTCACAATGTAAGAAAGTATCACTAGTCCTGCTAGATATGTGTGTTACTTTTTTTCTCTAGCAGTTCTTGCCTTCTTTCTAGGAAAATGGGCATAGAGTCCCCGATTTTCATCCCTCACACTGTGCGAGTCAACTATTATTGGTTTAGAAATTTGCCATGTTTGCTTCGTGAATTTCCCTCCTCGGTGACCTCACTGATTGTCTATCGGTGATAATGTTGCACCCCTGCGGCGCCTTCGTTTCCTGTTGACTGCAGTTTACGATGTTTCATGTTTCCGCCTCGAATTAAAACGTGTCACCTAATTCCACATACCATTTCGCATGCCAATCAACGCGACAAACTATGTAGCACTGACAAATAACCACATCATAGCGTTGCTCGTAGATTACGGTAGTTCACAGATCATTAGTTATCATCTCTTGGCGCCAAAATCCGAGAGTACCCTGCGGGATCACACGAACTATCAACATCAGACGAACTAATAACAGTGTTTTTGGCGCCATTTTGTGTAGGAATGTGGCTACCGTAATCGCACGCAAACGTGAATGCGTTGCAGACTTCTATTTTTAGTTTTATTGATTAATACAATTGAATTATGTTGCTTTTTCCAGGAAACAGCATGCAAACTCGCTTGGACGTTTCTCACTGAGATCATCCGAATTCCGAAAGGTTTGTCTTTTTATTCTTCCAGGTCTAAATACACAAAAACACAAATTATTGGATCAACTGATGGATATTCCTGTCCAGATCGTCTCTACGTGACCTACTTCGGCGGTTGTCCAGAATGGGGAGTGGCTGAGGACACGGAGACCAGGGACATCTGGAGACGCATGGGGTACGGTAGCTTTTAACATTCCGGATTGCGGTTAATATCTCCAGGGTCTTCCTATTGCTGATCCCCAGCCTCTCGCTCAGGGGTTATTTTTCTCCCACGGGTATCGGTCACTGATAGCGCGTGCTGTCCTTTGGCGCACACTCGTCCTTTGCTCATTCCGAAACTACGCTGGCTCTTGATCGTTTCCCTTGTCGGCCAATGTGAGGCTCAGTAATGATTGTGGGCTTGCGCAATTTGATGACCGCAGGCGAGTTGAGTCCCTTTGAGAGGGGGGAACAAAGGTCACGACCGATCATGACATGATTACCCACACGGTAATTGATCTACTCCAGGAGGACCGCAAAAGAGAGAGACAAAGACGCTTGCGCAACAGCGAGAAAATTGATTAGCTGCAATCAGGGCTTTGGCGGTGTGTCGGGGTGGAGGCCGGCTGGAGGGGGAAATTACCAGGTGGGTTGGTGGTGTAGAGATTTTTTAGGAATGAAGTCTCACCCTCGATTTATTGACATTGTGCGAGGTGTATTGGTGAAGCAGGGATCGATTAGTAATTTGATGCAGCAAAAAATTTGAAGTAATCAGGAATACAACAAGAGCTATCTTCTTCCATTCCAGTCTCGACCCCGCTCGCATCCTTCCCTTCGTCGGCGAGAACTTCTGGGAGATGGGCAGGACTGGCTCGTGTGGGCCGTGCACGGAGATACACTACGATAGGGTAGAGGTACGATACTGATACTGTAACATCCATCCACTTTGGTTGCAAATACTAAGGATACGATCGCAGGGTCGCTCGGGCGTGCCGCAGCTGGTGAACCGCGACGATTCGGTCGTCGAACTGTGGAACGTCGTCTTCACTAACTCGATGAGGTACGGTAGATCACACCAGACCCCTCACCTTCCCCTATTTCCGATCTCGTAGGTTTCAAAATCTCGAGCGAGTGGTAGCACACTCCTTTGTGTGGAAGCCAGACGATATAGCGCAGGTGCTCTCTCGATTTTGCCTGCTCTCTAGCTCCTCTCTGATCTCCGGCCACTGTCTGCGCGCTCTTCGATCCACGAACTCTCTCGCAGCTGCCACCATCTGGCAGCAGCGGCGCAACGCACTTCCCACACTATCGCGCTTTCCGATCTTGACGACTCTCTTCGATTTACAAGCTCTCTCGTCGCCCTGATGGACGAGAGATCGTGAATGTTCGAGAGGGTGGAAGTAAATTTGCCAGGCAACGGCAACGAGAGATTTGAATCGCACGCGAGAACTGATCGTGAAACGGGAGAATTAGATTGTGATTGGAGTACGGTAGAACATTATGCGATCGCGAAATGATCCCGATTACTGTTTGAGTACTGTATATTGATTTTTGCAGACACGAGGACGGTAGCGTGAGCGCGTTGGAGACGATGCACGTCGATACAGGTTTGCAATTGTTGATCGTCTGGTTACGGTTGCGGGTGGTTCTGGTGGTGTATGGCTTCTGAAGCCCTCATCGTCCTGGTTGGCGTATCGATTAAGTTACGAGAGTCCCGGTTTATCTCGATCAGGCTATCTCGCTAGATAGTCACTCGGTGAAAACTGACACGATCTTGGAAATGAGGAATGAGGGGTTTATGACAGTTTAACGAGGTGGACGAACGCAGATTGACTGGGGTGATAGAGAGGAAGGGAAGGGAGGTTCGAGTTGGCCCAAGTCCCCCTCCCCTTTGATCTACCTGTTTCCGCCCGGAGGATACTGGTGGACAATACTAACAGCTGACGGAAGGAGACTACTTCGTGGAGGTGTCTCCTACCACTCTGACAGTGATTAGTTGCACGAAGCCCTTCCGGTGGGCGTAGGGAGAGTGGAGGGACACGGGTTAAGGTAGGTCAGAGGGTGAGAAGGGCAGTGAGGGAGGGTTTGACAGTGGGAATACATTATAGTGGTAGGGGATTGATGGATTCTTCTGCTGACAAGGAGTTATCGCGGACGGCAGGTGGCTTGGATACTTGAGACCTCGATGGAACCAGCTTTCTCCTGGAGTGGGCAGAAACTGTTCAGTTTCTGACTATATTTGACATTCTGAAACATGAATAAATGCCCTGCTGAAGAGGTTTTGAAATAAGGGGTTCCTATTGTAACGGATGATCGATTCAAACAGCCTGAATTTGTTCTTGAATGATGACAGTTGCACGGATCCCCCTAGGCTGATTCGGTTATGCAAATTCCTGCAGATGGATGGGTGAAGATATTCCCCTATCTGGGGACATGATTCAATCTGAGTGATGGCACCTGTCTACAGGAGGGAAGGGAGGCAGATGAGGAGGTATGCAGTGATCGGGATCGGTGATAGAGGGGGAGAGTTATGGGGACACACCTGTCGGATTAGAACAACAAGAGTCATTGCATCCATAAGTCCTGTTCTGATTTGATAGCGACTGTTTTATATTTGTTCATATTGCCAGCTTCATGGAGATCCCTACTTCCTATAGTATGGACAATTGAGCGAGTTTCTACATGATGGAAAATCGCTATCGACGAACACGCCTGGATTCACTGATCAATCCCTCCCGCTGCCGCAATCCGCCTAGTAGCCACCTGCCCGATTTCCCCGGAATCACCCAGTACCATCTCTCTCCTGATTCATATCGTAATCTCTGCAGTCTCACCTGTCGCCAGTATCTTGCGAGATGATGATGTGGAGAGATATCATGAATGAGGGCGAGTTAATAGCGTGACGAGACCAGATAATCGGATGCTGATTACGTCAGAGATTGGATCAGATTGATCAATATTTATGCGCGAACGCACTGGGGTCAGCTTAAAACGCGTTATCTGTAAGAACGGGATGGGGGTGGCACAATGATTCAAAATTGTCCAATCAAGCTGAAATTTTGTGTGGGTACTACCTATGGGCCGGGTACGCTTCCACCAACTTTTTATGCAAATTCATCAACTTTTGACCTACCAAATTTTTTTACAATTTCACCATGTGTTGTATACCATTCGATAGGGAATCG
>LS571178.1:408757-463502 GCA_900490775.1 Pristionchus maxplancki
GAATGGTATACAACACATGGTGAAATTGTAAAAAAATTTGGTAGGTCAAAAGTTGATGAATTTGCATAAAAAGTTGGTGGAAGCGTACCCGGCCCATAGGTAGTACCCACACAAAATTTCAGCTTGATTGGACAATTTTGAATCATTGTGCCACCCCCTGTAGACGACCGTCCCGCTCTTACAGAGAACGCGTTTTAATGGACGAGGATAGCCTAATTAGAGGCGATTAGTGAGGACAGGAGTAATGAATGGTGATTAGCAAAGTTTAGGAGTTGATTGAAGGATGATCTTGTAGAAGGGAGGTTTCCAGGGGCATTGGGGCTGCGGAGATCCTATATGAAGAGATGGAGGGCGAATAGCTTCAATATACCGCCTTTCTCCAAGTAAAACACTATGAAGAGGGAAAGATGCAGATTCCAAGGATCGATTGCAGGTCTGGGCCTGGAGCGACTGGTCTCCGTGGTGCAGGGTGTCGGCTCCAACTTCGACACCGACCTCTTCCGTCCTATCATTGACGGCATCGAGAAGGTACGAGAGGATTCTGGGATCAAACAATCTGAATATATCATTCTGTATGGCTCGTACACCGATTGCTCACTATGCAATCTAATAGTGTTCTCACATAGCTGATTCGATATGACGATGACATTTGGAGATATTATGGGAACTCAATGAGAGAGTGCTGGGGCAATTCTCTATCTGCCTTGCTTCTTGACCACTCTGGTTCCTGTCCTTTGCATGCCCAATCGCCCTCAATATGAGACAATTGCGCGTCCCCATTCCCTTCAACTTTTCTCCTCTCTTCTCTGTTTCTTTTCCCGCACTGGCAAGAAGAAACAAAGTGAGAGGCGCTTTTTGCGGGTGTGAGAAAGTGGCCAAGAGAACATGCAAACTCGAGAGACGAATCACGGCTCCCAATGAGTAATTGTCGCAATTGGAATGACAATAGTAATTGCAGCTGTCCGTCGCGAGCGCACGATACGCAGGCCGCGTTGGCGCCGCGGATGCGCCAGAAGGCGTCGACGCCGCTTTCCGCCTGGTCGCGGATCACGTGCGCGCTGCGAGCGTCGCGTTGGCGGATGATGCACGACCCTCGGGCAGCGATGCCGGCTTCGTCGTGCGCAAAATGATCCGGCGTGCAGCCTGGCGCGCCACTTCCCAGCTCGCGGCGCCACGTCACTCGCTGGCGTCCCTTGTTCCTGTGGTGGTTGGCTCGCTCGAGTCGGCCTATCCGGAGCTGAGAACGGAGAAGGAGAAGATAGAGAAGACGATTGAGAGCGAGGAGAAGAAGTGGGTTAATATTTGAAGTTGAATCAGGGAATAATTGAAATCGTAACAATTTGTTTCATTTTTGGTGTCCAATCAAAAGCAATGTCCATTTAGATTCTGGAAGACGTTAGACAGTGGCTTGAACCACTTCCACAGGATGATTCACGATGAGGGTCTCAAGACTGGGGATACGGTATCCGGTGAGTATCGATTTTCCGTTGTGAAATTACACGTTTTTTTCTCTATCGGGGAATTCCCGGTAAAATGACGGGAAGAGTGCGGGAAAAATGTTGCGTCTACGCACGTTATCAGGCTAGGGAGGAGGGAGGGGAGTAAGGCACTCTCAATTCCTCGTGCTCTCTCGTCACTCAGAGATAACTAGAGAGTATGGGAAGAGAAGAGAGTGAGAACATTGCTCGAAGGGCTTAGGGTCGGGTGAGATAAGCATGGCGCCTCGCTATCAGTGTAGGGAGAGCGGAGAGCAGGTCATTACCGCATATTAGGGCGATAACGAATTGGCTTGATTTTTTTGATCGACAGAGCCTCAGGAATTGCACCATTCCGAGAAATTCGCTTATCGATAGGCAGAATTCGTTTCGTTAGGAATCGTGCAATGCAAATTATGATGCCAGTGCCGAAGCCGGGGTTTAGGAGAGAAATTCGCCGGAATCCGCGGTTTTGCAGGTGCAACGCTCTTCCACCTACACGATGCACGCGGTCTCTCGCCGGATCTCGTCGAATTGCTGGCGGAGTCACGCGGACTGCGTCTGGATCTGCCTGGCTACGACCGGCTCCGGCAGGAAGCCAAGGTGAGCTCCTATTTAACGGCCCCCTTCCGGCTCTCATTGACTAAATCGAAAAAAGCGTTAGGGCAAGGCATTTCTTTGTTTCTGATGGCCTAAGAAAGGGAGGAGGGGAGAGAGAAAGAAGGTACGGGCAGGCGTTTTTTACTATGACATTTCACCCTCCTGGGGGCTATAGCCGTCCTCCTTTCCCCCTTTTAGCCCACTAAAAAGTGAGCCGAACAAGTAAAAAGAAGGGGCAATAAGATCAGGATGACCTTACGGTTTAGTGAATATTGAGTCATTGTGTTCTGACTACGGTAGATCACTAAATTATTGATTCTAGGAGCAGTCCAAGGCAGCGGATGAGAAGAAGAAGGGAGCCAGGGGATTGTAGTTGTCTGTAGATCACGATAGGTTACGGTAGTTATCGATTGTTGATTTTGCGTTGCGATTGTTGTAGATAATGATGATAAATGGTTGATCTGACCCGAATGCGCACAATGATCTTCCCTCAACTCATTGGCATCTTTCCCTGGCTCGGAATTCACGAGAATGATGGATCGACTGTGAGACAGTGATGGGCTTTGTCTGTAGAGTGAGAAGAGGAGGAGGGGTGGGAGTATCCCCTAGAGCACCCCTCCTTCCTGCAACCCCGTCGGGATTGAGTTTCACCCGCCAGATTTCTTCATCTAAGGTCGCACGCCGGTGGCAGGTGTGTGGTAGTCCTATCGTAAGTACCCAATTGGGAATACTCATTGCGCTGAACTACTCTCTGCCCCTTCTTTTTCTCGTGTTATTGGCCTATCTGCCAGACCTTTGGCGCCGCCGAACACCGCAAAAAATGATTCCCGCACATCTGTACCGTAATCAGTCTGGTGGGGGCAGTTGGTACGACACCTCATTAAAGGTTATCAGCACTAATGAGTGGTCGCCTCTTACGGAGCGGTGTTGCGCTTTGATCCGGCCTGTTAGAAAAGGTTGCGACGAGCGGAGAGAAGTGACCGAGCTCCAGACTTCTTCCCATGTCATTTCTCGGCCTGATGAGACATCAACTGATACTTTGGTACCATGACACTCTCGCACCATCCATGGTTCCATGGTTCCATGGTTCCATCTGCAGATCCAATCATTACGAAGTTAATTGATCACCTACGAAGAATCGTAGTTCAGAGTAGATACACTACCTTATGCAAGGGTGCTGAAGAGTATCTCCTAAATCCGCACACTCCCTCGTTTCTCTAACCGACTATTTCATCTATGTCTGACTTGGCGCACATCTGGCTCCTACAGTGATGGATTACTGTAGAAGGGCGATCTATAACTGACCGAATCGATAAATGGTATCAGATGAGTAAATGTCGAGGTGGCCATCTCGAAAAGAGAGAGAGTGCACCCTCTTATCTTCACTTCGACCCTGACTGGATCCCTCTCTTCCCTCTCCCCGCTCAACTCTTCCTCCGCCCGGCCTCGACCGTTGAAGGAGACGTTTCACGACGGTTTGTAACAGGTACCGCCACCCGCCAGAAAGATGCAACCTGGGGCGGATAGACAGACAGCGATATCAAGTGCTTTTAGTTGTGTGTCAGCCCGATCCCGCGTCCTCTCTTCACTCCTGGAGTCTCTGTAAGTTGCTGCATCTCGGGTACTGTAGGATACTTTGCGCGGATTCCGTTTTTTTGGAGATGACACAGAGTGAAACTGCGCCTTTCATGTCTCCAAGAGATAGAGATAGGAAGAGAAGAACAACTTTCCCGCCTCATTTTTACTCCTCCTACTTTCTCATTTTTCCCGCGCTGTCTCCAAGTTCCCGAGATAAGCCTTTGCACATAGTCACGGTCTGGA
Source organism: Pristionchus maxplancki (assembly GCA_900490775.1). Taxonomy (NCBI): domain Eukaryota; kingdom Metazoa; phylum Nematoda; class Chromadorea; order Rhabditida; family Neodiplogasteridae; genus Pristionchus; species Pristionchus maxplancki. The sequence continues at coordinate 412,654 of LS571178.1, forward strand.
GAGGTGTTTGTTCGCTGCTGCGGAGTACGGTGGGCGCGCCAAGTACGGTAAGTTTGAATGTAGCGGTCTGTAGTAATCAGATACGTTGGAGTGGCGCAAGTTCCTTAGCACGGCCCACTTGAGGTTGTTCTCGTCTTTGATCAGGACTGCCAAACAATGGGGTTGGGTCATAAGAGTGATTTGAATGGCGGAGCAGATTCCTCATGTGACTGTGCGAGAGAGAGCCGGAATTCGAACACATGATTGATGATTTCTAGTTCGTGGATGGTGCTGGAAAGAGCGAAGACCGGGGCAGTGCCACGGGGAATGCTTGGCTCAAGAAAGAGTGAGAATAGTCATGCAATCACTGTGTCGCACCCCCTATCACCCTTTCTTCACACTATCTACGGGCTATTAGCAGGACCATAGTGATCTACTAGATTTCTGGGTAGGTTAATTGAGGGCAACATGCCCTATCTTGTCGTAGGTGACAATCACTTGTCCGTTGGCTTTCTCGTCCCAATCAGTAGTTCTGATCTGATTATCGTAGTCAATCGCTCGAGATGAGGCACAGGGAAGATCTATTATCGGGCACGAATCGTCCAAAAAACTTGCGATTTCTTCTCGATGATTCTCTTTCTCTGCCATGGTCTCTCTCGATATTATTTAGTGGCAGGCAGGGGCAGGAGCGAGAAGAGGAAAAAGCGCATTGCTTCTCTATCGCGAGCGCCGATCAAAGGCCGTTGCTGCTGTTGAGTTTCACGCGTTTTTCGCACCACTTTTGCCTCACTCAGAACTGGGGGTAGATCAAACCGAGTTTTGTGCTGCAGACTAAATGATCAAATGGACAGATTGAGTAGACTACGAATCTCGAGTGAGATTACAGGATGACGAGATCATCAATTGCATTTCGTATTTGCTCGTAATTCGAACTCTCTCTCTCTCTAGTATTGAGTGAGAAGGGAGCCCTGCTGAGAGTCCGCTGCCCTTCTGAGCAGAGAGAAAAACGAAGTGAGGAGAAAACGAAGACAAAGAGGCAATACTCATTTATCGTCCTCCCTCCTCCTCTTTCCGCCTCGCTCCCAGGTACTTTTTTGCCCCTGCATGTGAGTGTGCGTCCCCTAGAATCTAGGTAGATCATTGGTGAGAGTACGGTAGATTTCGAGATCTTCTTCCCCTCCTGGTCCTGATTCACCTCGAAAGGTTACGGTATCTAGACAGATTTGAATTATGTTATGTTTCTGCTCTGGGGATGATGACTGTGTGTTGTCTTTCGTCCCTTCCGCTCTCTCGCTCGGACGTTTTTTTTGCTCGTTGTTCTCACTCCCGCAAAAGGTTATGGGAGCGTGTCTCAATGGGATCGGGGCAATTGTCATCAGAATTATCGCTTTGAATTATAATTATGAAATACAAAACAATATCAATAAATGATGGAAATAATCAGGAAAAAAATTACGGTAGTTGAGTAAAAAGTTTGGCAAATCGGGCGCTGCAACTCTAAAACACCTACCGTAACTTGTTTGTTTGTAGTTTGCTTGCCTAGAGTGGATTATCGATTGTCTTTGGGGGATCAAGCTGTAACCCGTTCCTTTCTTCGCATTATTTCGCCTCCGCGATATTGATCAGACATCGCTTCACTCATTTTCCTCCAACCTCTTCCCTTCTCTATCCTCCACTCACTCTCATCTAGCCAAATGGCAACAGTTTCTTCTCGCTCCTTTGCGCTTTGTCCCTCCTGTGCCTTCCACTTTGTCATAGTCAGAGAGGGGGAGATGATTGGGTCTCTACCTCCTGCTCTCCCTTGACCCTTGCCGATCCTTCGTAACTGCTTGAACATAGACAGAAGCCGCGGATCATAAACCTCCCGCTGCCCTGCCTAACCGATCATAAATTCATCGTTTCTGTACACGCGTACATTTAGGGACTGCTTGTGTGTTTCTGTCATTATATTCCGCCTTTATAAAGAGCCGCTTATTATGATGTTAGCATTGTGCAGTCAGAGGTGTTCGTTTGTTGATAAGACTGATAACTGATAACCTCTCTTGCAGATTCGCGGAACGCTCGCGCACGCAAAGCCCAGCTCGCACGGGCCGCCGTCTCGGGTACGATTTTTCATCATATTTTAAAATTAATTAAATTTCACTAATTAGCTCCCTCATTGGAGCCACCCCGCTACCCTTGGTACAAGTTCCCATCCGTTTCCGTAGGTGTCAGGTCGGACTAGAGGGTGTTGGGTGCTCGGATTAGGGTGAGCTAATCGAGTCTCGCTCAGAGTGGGATCGAGGCCTGTCAATCACTGCCTGCCTTGGGCTACTTACTCTCACTTTTTAGCCACTGGTAGTGCCCCGATTTCGATCTATTGTACTTGATCGGATTCCTCCTATCAGTTCATCCATCGCGTCTATTCAGCGAAAAGGGTGATCACTTCGATCTTGCTAAGTAGACGTGATCTTTTCACTACGCACAATCAACCATCCTAGTATCAACCGTCGCGCCGCTCTTCTAATCAAAGGATGCCCTTGTATCACTTGTCGCTGTCAGCAAAATCGGGGTCGTATAGCCATAACCTCCGCGCTTTCCTTGTCCCGGCCATTATACCTGTCGTGTTCTCCTTTGATTTGTGCAAACTACCTGATGCGTATCACTGACAAGGGCGTCCAGGGGCCTATCATTAACGGGAGCAGAGAGGCCACTGATAGAGGAGGCGGGCGAGAGGGCACGCTAGGTTAAAGGGACACCCGGCCCGCAATGCCCCCATTATCGATAGGTAACCTCCTCCTCCTCCCTTTCTCTCATCTCGTGTCTCTTTTTGACATTTGACATGGTCGTTTTGCGACAGTCGGGGCTGGGGGAGCGGGGAGAGGAATGGGCGAGAGAGCGAAGGTCACTGAAGAGACGCGCGGAGGGAGAGGGTGATCGGAGGCGAGGGGAGGGAGGGGGCGGAGTCTGAGTTAGAGGAAGACGGGTGCCCAGGCTCCGCCTCCCGCCTGCCTCATTCCACCAGAGGGGCACGGTCAGCGATCAGTCTACCATCACCGCTCGCCCCTGATATCGATACTTGTACTCTCCTCTCGTTTCGCGCACTAATCTTTATTGATTCACTTGACTTGTCTTCTGTAATCATCTCATTTCTTGCAGTGAATGCGTCGTGCGTCGCTCGCCCCCGAGATTCTCTACGGCGGTGCCGCCCCTGCTGCATCGGTCGCATCCCGCTACCGCTGCGAGGAGGCAGTGCCTGTCGACGTGCTGCTTGCCGCCGCCAGCACCTACTCTGCAGGTAATGTTATCATCACACCAGGGCGACGTTTACCAATCCTCCCTTGCAGCGCACCACCACCAGCTGCACCACGCGCACCACACGACGACGTTCAAGCCGTCGACGCTGGCGCCCGCCTCTTCGTCCATCGCCGGCGCCTCCTCCTCGATGGCGTACACCGCCCGTCGTCGCTCACTCCCGATCCGCGCCCATCAGCGCATGATCGTCGGAGGACAGGTAAGGAGATTGGCTGCCTGGCTGATGACCTCCCCTGCCTTGACTGAGTATCATGCTCTGTCCTTCAGATGCCCGCGCATCGTCGTCGGCCGGTGATCGCGCCTGAGACGAGACTGAACGCCGCTCAGCACCCGCACGTCAGCCCCATCTACGACCCCAAGATCCAGATGGACGATCGCACGTTGAGGAATCTGAAGGACACCGAGGTATGGGAAACGTCGCAATCGTAAATGCACTGCACACCGACACGATCTATCGATTGAACCGTTTCTGCAGCGAAAGTTCTTTTGTGCGCAAGCTTCCATCTTATCTGATCATGCTTCTTCTCCCCTCTCATCTCTATCCTCATTGTTTCAATCGGCGCGACAGGTGGCGAAAAGGGAGTCGTGCTGTGCGCGAAATGCGTCCGCCTCTCGATATCTCGTCCGTGACTCTCCTCGATCCACATGCTATCTCACCCTTCTCTCTTGTCTCAAATCTAGATCTATGTCCTTTCCTCACTAGCTCTATCCTCGATTCCACCCACTCCTCCTTTCCTACACCTCATTCCATTTCATTCTCTCACCTGAAACACGAGCTCGAGCTCGTTTCGTGTCCGTTTTAGTACGCCCATCTCACACCTTTTCTCCACTGGCCTTTAGTACCTCAGTAAAAGTTGAGATTTCGTTTCACAGCGTAGCTGATGACCTCCCCTTGCCTGCCTGAGTATCATTATTCTCCTTGCAGCGCGACTCGATTCTCACCGGGCCGACGTTCCTGAAGAACGCGCAGTCGGAGCTGCTGCCGCAGCACCGCTCCACCGTCGTGCAATGGATGCGCGACGTGCTGTGTGAGGAGGCATCCGAGGAGGAGGTACGTGTGGTGTACCGACGAATAAGAAAGCTCGTCCTGTCGAAATTGCACCAGGAAAGTTCATAGTGTGGAGTGTTTAGGTGTTCCCGCTCGCCGTGCTCATCCTGGACAACTACCTCACCATCGAGAACATCCTGCTGAGAGACGTCCAGGTGAGCATTCGATTTGGCTGCGTAGCTGACGACCTCCCCCCTGGCTTGGCTGAGTATCATGACGATATGCTCAGGGCATCGCCGCTGCCTGCATGCTGATGGCGTCGAAGATGAAGGCGCCCACGCCGATCAACGCCGCCCGCCTCTCCTTCTTCACCGAGAACAGCGTGAGCGCCGTACAGATCGTGGTGAGTAGCGGTTGTTTTGTTGTTATTGTTTCTTTGTTTTGACGAATCATAACAAGGTTGTTTTTCTCAGAACTTTGAGCTGCTGATCCTGCGCACGCTCAAGTGGCAGATCGCCCTGCCCACCGCCTTCGACTTTGCCGACCAGGTATCGTTTAATTAATTTGTTTAATATTTATTATTTGTATTTATTAATAAACTAAAGGTGTTCTGCCGTGTTCCGGCGCTTCGCGATCTCAAGAGCCACTTTGCGCGCGCCCTCTACGACATGCAGCTGAGTGAGTACAATTCAGTATTTTGCCTAAATCTAAATATCACCATGCTTCGCTTCTTGGGTATCGTACACACCAAACAGTAGCTCCCGCCACTTTTCTTACACAGCATTTTTTGCGGGCTGGGGAGTGCGCGAAATCGGGTGTAGATCTGGCCAATTTCTTCTCCTCCTCTCTCCTATTCGCCTCCAACAAAGGAGCAGGCGTAAAGAACACGAAATCTGTGAGTGGGGGGTCGCTTTAATTTCTTTTCGCTGCATCGCTTGCTCTGTCTATCTCCTCTCCATCTTGTGCACTACCTACTCGCTTTTTTTGCACTAGTCTTTCTTCTGTGACAGACTGAGACTCGCTCCTCTTCCCCCTTTCCGATCCGATTGGGAGTATGCTAAGTACCCATCAGGGGAGGTCTATCGCGCTACTCTTTTTGCCATTAGAAGTTCGGCCCGATTAGTATCTATTGTGAGTCCTGCCGTAGATTGAGATTGATTACCCCTCTTGGCTAGTGGTTTGCCGCAGAGATAAGGGAACTGCGCCAGAGGCAGTGCTCCGAGATGGCTCTAGATTAGCGCATACCGCGGGGACGCTCCTCAGGGCAGGGACAGTACCCAGTAGCAGCCCTATCTACCTACCCTTTCTCTCCTCGCCCCGATTTTGATGGAGGGACCCCATTCGAGTAAATGGCGCGGTAAGAGGACAATAAATGATTGAGGGAGAGACGCTCAGCATGATACTTCCACTCTCTGGAGACAGTCAGTGCCAACTAGGTGGTGGTAGCCTAGCCACTGATCGGGTCGAAGGTCGATGATCCGGTGCCGATCCTTCCTCGTGACCCGAACAGGTGACCCGAGATGTGCGGGGCGCCCGGTTCCAAGAGTGGGATAAAGCAAATAGCTGGGCCATTGCGTCATCCGCAGAGGGAGGAAGGAGCCTGGCGGCAGCGCAACACCGTAATACCCCTCATTGTACCCATTGTAAGAACGATTGCACGGGCTCCAGAGGTGCCCACCGTTCGAAGAGCCCAGACTCGTATATTCTCGAGGACCCAAGGATCGGAGCCAAGGTTGTCTGTGGTAGCCTCCCCCAGGGGCAGTGTGTGTGGTGTAGGTAAACGGGGATTAGGGGGGATGCTCCCTTTTCTTTGTGCGACAGTGCGGTAGCGCGTGTGCCTGCTGATTACCATTACAATGGATGAGAAGATGAGAAGAGTTTGAGGTAGACCAAACCGAGAGGATCGGATCGGGAGGTCTCCCCTTTGAGGGATCGCGAGATGATTTGAGGGAAAGAGATACCCGTAGGGTGTAGATGGGTATCGGGCCAGGGAACATCATCCTTGGATGGCTATCTTTGCACAGGCAACTTTCGCTGGGGTCATCAAGGATCGAGAAAGATGAGTAAGAGGAAGGGTTTTTGAGGGAAACGATTTTGCTGTTGAGAGGCGGTGTTTTTGACGCTAATTGAGACGGGCGGCTACCTTGAATAGAGAGCGGATACGGTAATGTGAAGCCCCTCTCTCCTTTCTCGTTTAGCGCATCTGGATGAGTACTGTAGATATAGGAGATGGATGATCCTAGATCCACAGGAGGATCTAGGTTCCTCCTTCTCTATATGGCGCAAATGGGCAGATGTTGAGCAGACGGCTCCCTCTATTGTGCGCGAAAGATTGCGCTGCGATATTCGGCAGTTGATCTGTCTTCTTCTTCTTCTTCTTTTATTGGAGCGATGAATGCTGCCTCGCAGCGGGAGATTTCGCACTGCTAAGAGTAAGCTAGAAAGAAGTGTTCCTCCTGGCACCTCCTTAGCACTTTGCGAGGGGGACCACGGGGATTAGGTAAGAACAAAAGAGGGAGGTGTCAAGTGCAATTCAGATTATTATTGAGGTGATGAATCTGAGTGGTGAGTGGATTAGAGCCATTTGGGATTGCAGTGATTATCCACTTGGATTTGAATCGAGGATCTTAGAGGTATTTAGGGAGGGGCCAGAGGGAAGCGAGTAAATTAGAGGGCAGAGGCTTAGGAGAGGAAGGGATGCACCTGTGATAGTGTGGCGATTGGCGGTGCCCGATCAAAGCAATGAGGAGACCCTAAGGAATACCGGAAGATTGATGCTCATCCATCCAGGTGCATTATTGCGTGAGCATCCGGGGCCAGTTCCTCCCTTTAACACGGGTCTCCGGTAAGAATGTAGGAGAGCGTGCTGCAGAAAAAAATTTTTGGCCTTCGATTTGGCTGAAAGTCATTTGACTGGGTAAAATGAGGGTGGAGAGGACGCCTATCCACTTTGTTTCTCGAAATTTGCATGTTGAGTCGGTTTTTTGACCTACCACTTCAAATGTCTGTATCTCGCTTCTTTTTTGACCTACCGAGTTCTAACCGGCACAGGTCGATTTGTATTGACCCTATCTACAAATTACTTAACTGTGATCACATGGGAAAACGCCGTCTTTCATGCGTTATTTGCGAAAAACAGTTTTTTCGAGTATGGTATGCAAATTATCTCGAAATTTTCGGGTTGTGATCACGATTTTTATTTTCGATATCGATTCTCCACTCCCCAATGATGGTCCTCAGACATCTCATTAGTCATAGTTTTATCCTCCCGATAGTGCTTCTGTAGAGGAGATTTCAGTCGTTTCTGGACTTGTAATTATTTCCGGGACACGTTTCTCTTCATATCTCATCTCAAATTTATGCAAATGAGCAAACTTTCCCTATCATAATCGTCCCTCTCGACGAGCCCGACAAAAAAGTCTTAGTGGTCCGAAGCGCCAAAATCGAAGGTTTGCCAAAAATTTTTTTCTGCAGCAAAAGGGGTTCATTTTCCTACATTTTTACAGGAGACCCGTGTTAAAGGGAGAGCTGCCCTAAGACCCCTTCTCATCTTCCCCTCCTCCCCTTCAAGACTGCATCGCAATGAGCCTCCCCCCACAGTCCAGCTGTTGCATCTCTCTCCCAGGAAGGAGCCTCTGATTTGAATGACTCTGAGCGATGACAGAGGATTACGGTAGATGCTGATGAGATGTCAAGCATCGCTCATGCGGAGTGTGATCGAGGGGAATTACGGTAGTGACGAGGTGTCCGAATCGTCGCCCTGGTGCGTCCTTGCGCCTATCGTTGTCCGTTGTGTGTGTTATCTGGGGAGTAGATCATTCCTTCCCCTCCTCCCTCTCTCCTCTGTCCCCCAGTCTTGGTGCGTTCTCCCTCCTCTCCGCTTGGCGCACAACCTTGAAAGGCGTAGAGGGAAGAGGAGTAAAGAAGAAAGAAAGGGGAGCGAGAGGAGAGATGAAGAATAAGACACTCCTTGCTGTCGACTAGATCGCACTATGAGAAGTGTTGCTGAACCGACTGATGCTAATCAAGTGGGAAAGTGCAGGAGGGAGGGGTACTACGGTAGCCTGAACTGGCTAAGTAACCCCAAATGGTTTGGTGGCAGAGAAGGAAGTAGGGGGGTCAGTCAGGGATCAGTATCATGAGAGGGAGAGAGAGAAGCTGGTATATCGAGTGACGGATAGTGCAGGCGTCCCGCTGTGAGTGAGTGAAGTCACTGGCCCAGAAAGTGCCAAGACGAGAGCAGGAGAGAGGGGCTGAGTGATGGATTGCAGGTTGATTATCATTGCCCTATCTGTGTTGATGAGATATCACGAGTCACGCGATGGAGTGCCTGAGGGGGTTGATTAGGCGGAATGTAAGCCTGGAGAGTCTAGCAGTTTGTTTGGCTTCTGTCTGCGTAAGGCAGTGTTTGTGTAGAGGAATTAGCGAGAGGCGATTGACTAAGCTAATGGATTGAGAGATCACCTGATGGTAATCACTCCCTCAGTCTCACCCAGGTGCTGAGCATGGGCATTCAAATGTCAAGCAAGACTCGAGAGTCGAGATAATTGGCTAATTAGGGGGGCCCATAGTTTGATGGGGACAGTGCCTGCAGGAATGAGACTGATGACAGCTCACCTTGAAGCATATTTGAATCTGGGGGAGGGGGTATATCTAGGGGGAAGGAATGGAGGGACATGGCCACTAAATCATTGTCGTACCTGAGGAGCAGGCAGAAGCATATGCGCGCCTTATGCCGACTGTTTATTTGTCTTCTTCTCCCTTTCCCCTGCTGCTCTTTCATCAATCCTCTGACACTCGATGATCCAATCGGGCCCAACAGCCGCCATCCCCCCTTTATGAAGTTGCGCGGTGCATTGTTTATTTGAGCAGCGTTGGGTTACGGTGAGCTACGGTATCACTCAAGTTTTTTGTGGGTCCTGATGGGGAGCCAAGGAGAGAACCCCCGGGAGGCTAGGAAGATGAATTGTCATCAGTAGGACGGTTTTTGCAGCGGTGAGAGTGCACCTTCCTATGGGACAGCAGACAGGAGGCACTAAGGGAATGCATTCAAATCACCAATTCTCTGGCCCCGTCCTCCCGTATGTCGAAATGAATGCGCCTCATTAGATTTCCTTCCGGACAGCCATTTTTCCATTGATGGTCATATGATGAGATTAGGAGGAGAAGAGAGACAGCCAGATCATGTCCCTGGGGAGAGTATCGATATCTTGGCACCGGATATCGACGGGGTTGGATTCCACGAGGGACCCAAGCCCCCCATTAATCTCAAGTTATGGTACCAGCAGTGTTTGAATAGAGGAACACCACCTGTGTGAGCTGTGTCTCAAGCCCTAATGGGCTGACTCTTTCTCTTTCTTTTCACTGCCTTCTCCTCTATCATCTCAAGCAATCTCGGCTCCTCATCCTCTCTAGATTACGGTAGTAATGGGACTGGCAGGGGCCGTCAGAAGTTGTAGTGAACATCTGTTGACGTATGCTGGGCATACCTGGACGAGAGAGTGTGAGCGGAGAGGAGAGTGCAGACAGACAGAGAGACGAGAGAGTACAGACACAGGAGAGAGTCGGTATTGCGCAAAGGGGGGTGTCTGGTGGCACCCTGTATTATATTTGAACGGGAGGACGCGGTAAGGGGAGGGAGACTGTTTGAATGGAGAGGGAGAGGAGGGGGAGATGGGTCCTTAGATGATGAGAGAGATGGGCTGTAATTATTAATGAGAGATCCCTCTTGTCTTACGGTATGCGCGCAACAGGAAGAGGAACGATTCCTTTGTTTGACGATAGGGGAATGAATATGAAATGAGTCAATGAGAAAGAAAGAGACACGAGGCAGATTCGAAATGTTGCTATTTTGCAGATCTGAAGGACGCCGTGTGCCGGCCGAGCATCCAGGCTGCCGTGTCTCTGGCGCGCGCAGCCCGCTCCCTCGCCGCTCCGCCCGCCCTCTTCGAGCAGCTGCGCGTCGCCCTCGCCGCCCACCTCGACATCGACCTCGAAGTGGCGCTCCAGATGGGCACGATGCGCGCCGACGCCCCTGTCGCGCCCGCCACCCCCAGCGCCGACTCCGAGGCCGCCAGCAGTGCGGACGAGGACGACGAGGCCTTCTCCGCATCCAGCCTCGCCTACACGCCGGTGCGCGAGACTGAGACGCTCCTGCAGCCGGCTGCAGCTGCTGCAGTGGTCGCAGCAGCGCCCTCGACCAAGTGCCCGCCCGTGACCCCTCCCTCGGGCACCGACTCTGGCTTCTCGTCGACCCAGGGCACGCCCGAGTCGGTCGAGACAGAGGCCCGACCGCCCGCTTCCCCCTTCTAAGTGTATACTGTATCTTTTTAGCCCCCATCGATCGACAAGTGATTGATTTGTATCCACCTCCCGTCTCCCGGTTCGAGATTATCCCGTTGTGTTCAGACTGGTGCGATGTCACACTTGAGCTATTAATGATTGTACCGTAAGCCCTATCGTACGCCCCCCGTCGTCTCCTGCCCCTCTCCTAATGTAAAGCGAAAGACAGTATTGGATGAGTATCGATTTCCTTTCGCCTCCGTATTTCTTGCATTCCTTCGTAGCTGTAGAGAGAATTGATACATTAGATTACGCATTTCCGCCTAATTTTATTTGTGCTTCCGCCTTTCTTTTTATTCCTGCATTTTCACAGTTTTTACATATACAAATGGATGGATTTAAGAGCAATCTCATGGCTTAGACCGTTACCCCTTATCCCCCGTCCTCATTTATGGTCCGAGTCGTAAGTGTAATGATCTACTATTGAGTATATGTTGTCGATATTTGTACCTTCTCCGTGTTTGCAATACGTTTGTCTTCCACATACAGTAACTGCAACAATAGCTTGTAATTTCCATTTCTCCCTCAATCTTAATATGTGTTTGTTTGATTCTCTGCTTGCTCAATCGTATCATACACCCTCTCATTTCCCGGAAATAAACCTCAAGTTTTACCCTCTCATATCTTTCCACCCTATATGTTATCTTGCTCCCTCAATCTCCATTTCGTTCTTTCGTAGTATTACTGTAATCTGATGATGATACCGTAATCTGTTTTCTTGTATTCCCCCCGCCGAGCCTTCGACAGGCCGACCGTCTCGAATAGATCGGTATTGATCGAATGGGTATGGGCACAGTACTCTTTGGAATACTGTATCCTTCCCCGATCGATCTTCCCCTTCTCTAAAAAACGATAAGACTGGTCAGCCTGCCGGAGGGTGGCCTTTTTAGTCAAAGAAGCGTCTTTTCTTGTCATTGGTCGCTGCGCAAGCGCCTACCGTACCCCACACTATACCGTATTCATTGTGTGTGGCCGCCGTTTATCACCCGATTGAACGGTTGTTCTTCGCAGTTTGTATTTCGTATTCCACCGCCTGTCTCCCTCCCCCTCTTTGAATGTTCCGCTCGTCCCCTTTCCCCCTAAGCAGCCCCTCAGACTCATAGCATTACATATACCTTATACGGTCAATTGGAAATAAATTATTGCATCCGAAGGAGAGGAATGTTGCACCTGGCAAAGGGAAAGTGGGCCGATTCTAATGGGAAGTGGGGAGAAGATTTGAACGAACGGAAAGTGAACCCGAGGGGAGGGATGATTAAAGGGGAGACTGAATCAACTGTTGATGATTGAACGAGAATGAATCGAATGATTGGAAGCAAATCTCAGATGGAAATCCGAGCTTGTCGTCAAACTTTTTGCCTGTCTTTCATCTTGTCAGGTCGCACATGTGGGGAACATGAGGTGTGAGCCGGAATCTTCGAAGTGATCTATGGACAGCCTGAGCCGGCTCTGGAAACGGTGATTAGTGCCGGGATCGAATATTTTCAGATGAAACTGCACTCTAATCGCTCCACTCGACTTGTGAGAGGGCATTGCTGTTCTTTGATGCTTCAGCAGAGGATCGCGGGTCAAGTCACTTCCGGTGTCCAATCTGTTCTCCTTTGATCCACTGCCCGACCCATCCAGGGGATCTTTAGGGTCTCTCTCAGGTCTGGCGCATCGATTAGGTTCCCAGGGGCTCACGGGCTCGTAAATATGTTGATCGTCGGCCATTATCTGTCCTCAGAAAGAGAAGACCGATCTGAATAATAAAAAGAATGGAGAAGAAAGAGGGTTATTACGTGCAGATTAGGATCAGCTGTTGAGGGGGGATAGGCCCCCTTTTGTCTCTCGGAGTCCCTAGTTATGACCTAATCCTCCGAGTGAATCGCGCAGTGAAGGAGAAGATGAAAGACCGGATGAGATGGTCTGGGAAACGGATGCTGCCCTCTGGCTCGGTATGACAAAGCTTCCGAGATAAAGATCAAAGATCAGTGATGGGAACCGGAAGTTGTCCTGTGGCTATTTGCAGGAATCTTCCAGAGATTCAGAGATGTAAGGTGCGAATAAACAATTGGTGCTAACAAGTGTGCGTAGCACTTTGAAGAAGGGCCAGAGGATTCATTCGAATGAAGTGCTAGCATCACATCATTTCAAAGCTCCTGAGAGTCGGTGCCGCTCTCACCTCTCGGTGGGTCCTTGACAGTGGAATAGTTTACTCTCTTTCAGCACTCATTAGCACTGCCGCCCGCAGTTCATTCACACCTTTGCGGCGCGTTGTTTTTTCTTCCCTTCCTCCAGGATAAGTGCGAAAAGAGTGGGATCGCACTTTGGCAAGTGATCACCCACTGTGATTACCCAGGGGTACATTCATCTAGGCATTGATCCGCAAGGATGAGGAATCATCCGGAAATTATAAGAATCCGCGATCTTGTCAACTTGAATAACAGAGCTGTACTGTGCATGAACTCTTGGTCAAACCGAAGATATTCTCTTTTGTACGCTTCCCATTCATCAACATCTCTCCTTCTCCCATTTCTCCCAGTCCCGAGGCTTTTGAAATGAGACGATTGCTTCGTGCCTGTCCGTAATGGCCAGACACTTTCTCGTTTCATAAGCTCTCTTCCCAGTCAGACTAAGCTAGGAACTGTGCTGCATGAAGAGACTTCTCTATGAATAGGACGGACTACGGTAGGCTGCGGGTGAGAGACTGTGAAAAGGCGGAGAGTAGGGGAGAAGCGGAGTCACAGGACCGTGCTCTCTCTGGGAGGATGAGAAATGGGGTGTCGAAAAGCGAAGCGAGGGGTCTGGATCGGGTCAGAATCAGAGCACTGATTCTTCAATTCATTGACTGATCTGCATCGATTATCTGCATTGTTTCCCGATTTTCGAAAGATCAAGGAGGATTTCGATTTGGAATTCAATTCCAATGGAATTCAAATGGCTCGTCATTCTCTCTCCCAGGGTGTGAGGCTGATCGCTATCTCCTCTCTGTGTGACATTGCATGATTGTAAGAGTTACTCGCCCATCCGACGGCGGGCGGAGGCGAGTGCGAGAGGGCGGGCGGAGGAAGAGACGCAGGTAGTCATAGGCGGGGAGAGGCGAGACGAGAGGGCGGGCGGAGGCGGAGAGGCAATGGTAAGGAGAAGGAGACAGTCCCTTTGTGTGCGCCTAGTTGACTTTAGATGAATGAGCTGTCGAGATAAGGAAAGAGGAGGGAGAGATGAAAGGAACGGAGAGAAGGATTCGAATGGGCGAGTTTGAATGCTGAACTTTGACTACGGTGATATCTTGTCAATTTGGGGGAATTTTTCTTTGCAGATCACCTAATCAACCAAATTACAGACAATTTGAGAGATCTTCGAGTGTTGTCGAGATCAAAGCAATACATCAGAGATTCTGACGTCAATCCCACTCTTCAGATCTCCACTCAGCGAGAAAAACTGTGAAGAGTGATCACAACAGCAAATCACATGCATTGCTTGCAAGCTCACTGGTTTGATTCATACTGAAGCTCCGTATGAGTCTGGTATTGTCTTCCCGTGATAGTCGGTGAATTGAATCTAGTGTGAAACATATCATCTCACGGTCTACTAATGAATGCATATTTTTGACAAGGAGCTTCTCGATTACATGTTTGGCTCATGAGAAGAAGTGAGAAAATCGTCTCCTTCAACAAACAAGCAGCTCTAATCTTACAGAGGTGCTAGAAGCACGCAGGGAGGTCATGCTAACATGACGGAACATTTTCGAAAACAACCAACGTCTGTCTGCTTTGAAGAGAGCATGTGGAATGACTAGAGAACAATGTCTAGAATAAAGGAAGCGAAAGTTCGGTCAGGAAGAGTGCTAAATCGGCAGTGTTGTCAAAGAGGCAACGTGTACTTCTCTCCTTCATTCACTCAATCTTCCGCCGCCAGACAAGAAATTCTGAGAAATCAAGAGCATCCGGCACTTCTCGAGTTACTGTCGACTCTAAGGGACGAGCAAAATATTTGAGCAGCCCCTCACCTTCCGAAAAGCATTCCGACACATCAGCAGCTTTCACGTGCTGTGGATCTTGTTGCTGTGAAGTACTGCCATCGCTCATTGACGATAGCGGACAATCATAGTTGCTGCCATGATTCCATACCAAAAGTTGCAGAAAACTAGTGTATTGCCAACTCAACTCACTTTTAGGCACAATCCCTGAAAATTCCCGAAAATCCCCATTCGATCCATCGCTGTTTACCTACTCCCTTGTTTAGTTCTGTAGAATACATATTCGAACCGAAACTCTATTTCTAGCGAATTGCCTATACCTTTACTTGGGCACTACTTTCCAGCATCACATTTCGAACCCATTCAACCCTTGATACAACTTCCCTCTCTTCCTCCTCTCACAAAAGAGTCAACACAGTTATGATCGGAATCGGATAGGGAAAGAGCTCTCCTCGATTCACCAACTCCCTTGTCTCTCTGACTACTGAGAGATAAGGAGGAATGAAGAGAGTCCCTCCTCCTTTTCTGTTATGGTCGATGATAGATGAAAGTTCGATGACGATTCGTGAGTTTGTTCAAGAATCCTAAGCTGCTCACGATGTTTTCCATGCTATCAGATGCTGTTTTCGTGACAATCTGAGACATGTGAGATCGTGTTGTGCATGCGGTTTACTGTACTTTCCCATCTCTTCTTTTTCCTATCTCAAATTATCTCAGATTGTTCTGAGGTAATAAAATAGAAAGCCATTGAAAATGAGCTTCATGATCTCTAATCAACTTCAAATTCCGAGAAGCGCCCTTGTTCACAGATTGTAGCTATTGTCTTGTCCTGCTAATCCTTTGGAGAGGGGGTGAAAAATACTACGCTCCTTGGAAACAATGCAATCACATCATTGCCAATTTCCGTGTGCTTCTCATTCCCATTTTTGATCGTATCATTCATTCTTCATCCTGATAAGCTTCACCTTGAAATTGGGAACTTTTGAACTCTTTTTTTTCTTCAAATCTCAGCAGACGTCAATTCCGTAATATGACGTTGTTGCTATTTCGACGGCTTGTTTCGGCCACTACTGATAAGATAATCAGGCCGAATGACCGAGAGACTAATCTCATTCCTATGCCATCGCCTCGAGTGGTTATCTGCACCTTTCGAATCGTACAGTTCGCAAGGAATCAGCCTGTTGACAAGCCCCTTTTGGGAATTTTTCCAATTTTTGCGACTTCGTCTACCATTGCTACTGTCTAGTACAATCCAAACACTTTTGATTTCAACTGGTTTCAAACTCCTGCAATTTTGCTGCTTCTCAGATGTTTGATCTTCGTCTTTCTGCTATCAATCTAGATGCAATCACTACTGTTTGCTTCTCGATTTGACCCCGTGTGAATTGATATTGCACTACCTACCGGATTTTTCTGCTTTTGATCTGATGACTGGAGACGTTAGACAAACTAGAGAACTGTGTCTCCAGAGAGGCGGTGATTTCACAGCATGCCAAGAGTAGGAGGAGCTCCTTCAAACCATTCGGCTTCATTGCACTTTTTGCCTGCGATCAGTATCCCCGAGTAGATATCTTGTACAGCTATGGCACATAGAATGAGTAACGGTATCTCTCCGATGCAATTTCAACCGCCATGCCATTATGCGTTCCATTGTCCCCATCGCTCTCCTGCCAATTTCACCACACACTTTTCACTCTTCCGTATTTTTCCGCTGATTGCTTTACCTTTTCTTGTTTGCCCTCTCTTATCAGTTTCCGGCAGCTGAAACCCGGCCCGGCTCCAACAAATCCCCGGTTTCAGAATCATGTTCACGACGCAAGACGAGGCCGAGAAGCGGTACTACGCCATCTTTGGAGACCGAGCGCGCTTTGTCGTGATGATTCTCGTGATGCTGTGTCTGACGAGTGTCTGGTGAGTAGCCTATCGACTACCGTAATCGGAAGGGGTTCGATGGGTCAGAATCACGATCTCAGGTCAAACATCCTGGCCTTCAACTTCACCATCATCTGTATCGAGGACGACAACTCGAGCGATCCCAATCTGGATTATTTCACGAATTCGACCGTGCTAACTTCGTGTGAGTTTAGAAACTAATCATTCTAGGTTTTTAGAGCGCCAAAAAGTCGAATCAATAACCGTTGATCCGCCCGTGACCTCTAGCAGAGGCAGAATACCCAGAATTCTGATTTCGTATGCCAAGCGGCTTTGTGGTCGATAGACTTCCACAGAGCAAATGGGATGTTATTGCCGGAATATGAGGAGGTGGTGGAATTCATTACACGGAATAGGAAAGCCACTTGATAGATTTTATTTTATTTTATTTCCCGAGGGCGCTAATATCGATAAGCGCTCCTCATTCAAACTATCAATTATCTCTGAAACTCACTTTCAGTCGAAAAGTCCTTCCGCACCTCAATTGTCGCTCTCACCGCACTCTGCGCCAACATCCCCGTAACACTCGCGATCAATCGATTCGGAATACGGTAAGGGAGTACGGTACCTCTCCTAATCAATATCTCTCATTCAGCACGATATTCGGTGTGCTCGGTCTGATCTCCGGCCTCTCAACGATTCTGATGCCCGTGGCGATTGAGGTTGGAATTGCCTAATGATGATGCAAGAATGATGCAACTGAGCTCTTGCAGGGCGGATACGCCTGGCTGCTGGTCGCGAGGGGCTTTCAGGTTAGTCTCTTTCGATGCTCAGGTTGATCTTTGATCTCTCTCAGGGCCTCGCATTTGCCGGAAACTTTCCCGTGATCGGCTCGTTCTGTGCGCGATGGGCGTACTGGAAGCAAGTGGGCATTTTCGAATATCGCCCTTGAAAAATACTATGTTTCACATAGACTACAACACGTTGGTTGGGCAGTCGATTACAATATAACTGCGCCCTCGATCGATAAAATCAATACTCAATCCTTCCAGACGGGTCTCTTCGTCTCTACACTCGTCGCATCTGTTCAACTCGCTCCCGCCATTACAATGCCCGTATCGGGAGCGCTGTGCGAGGGAGTGTCCTGGCAGTGAGTATTGAGAGATGGGAGGCCTGAAGGGAGATCAGAGATCAAAGATCAAAGATCACATCCAGATCCGTCTACTACATCCATGGGTCCGTCTGCATCGTTCTCTTCGCCGTCTACACGTTCTTCTTCAGGAATTCGCCTGCGGTGAGTGACTCTCATCGATTTTGTTTGAAATCTCTCCGGGAACCAAGCAATGGCGCGAGGTTCAATTTCGAAATAATCCCTTTTCAGAAGCACCCGTTCGTCGGTCAGCCCGAGTGCGATAAAGTGGCGCGGCAGAAGTGCACCGAGTGAGTTTCAGCATTCTTTTCGAAATGAATTGACTTGAGTTTCATCGCGTTCAGTTATTCAGCAGCCATTCTTTGCTGTAATTTCTGAAGGTAACCTGCTCCAAAATATCAATTCTGATCGCTTTCAGCAAGACCGTCGCACGTCACATTCCCTACGAGCAGATCCTCAAATCGCCCGCTATCTGGTCAGTCATCGATTCACTACCGTACTCTTAAAATAATGCACCATATGATTACGGTAGCTTCAGGTCTGTCTGGATTGCCTCGATCGGCAATTTCGCCGCAGTCAACCTCATGTTTCTCTACTCACCCGTCTACATGTCTGCGGGTACGGTAGTCCTTGGGTACTGTAGACTGATAAATCCATAATCAATGCTTACAGTACTCGGCATGTCCGAGAACTCGACTGGAATCTCTGCTGCTCTTCCTCCGCTCGCTCAATTTGCCGCCAAACTGCTCAGTGGTACGGTAGTTATTGATTTGGAACATACAGTACCCAATCAATATCTTCCCAGGAGGCATCTCTGACCGTATCCACTGTGTGTCCGAGGCGAACAAGTTTCGTCTTTTCAATTCCGTCGCTTTCCTCGGTTCCGCACTCTTCTTCATCGTTCTAGGGTGCATGCCTGCGGATACCAAGGTATATATTCGAATTTATAACTCCAACTTACGCCTTTTACACTGCTCGTCAATGTGAATGATCAAATGCCTCCTGAAACATATGCTCATTGGAGATTCCATATTCAAATTATCATTCACAGTTCGCCAACATGATCCTCCTGGGCGCCGCGGCTGGAGCCCTTGGTGTTGCCACCGGAGGCTTCTTCAAGGCTGCGCCCGTACTCAGCCAGCAATACAGGTTTGAATTTCGCGCCTACAAATCTTCAAAATTGATGAGCTGTCGAAAATTCGACAGGCGAGCTTTTTTTGTTATTTTGGGCGGGAAATTCAAATATTGCAGTCACTTCGTCACCGGCAGCTTCTCCTTCTTCCATCCACTGACGATGTTCGTCATTCCATTCATCGTTGGTGCTCTCACTCCGGACAACACGCAGGACCAGTGGAGGATCGTCTTCTTTATTATCGCCGGGATTGAGGTGCGGAATTATTATTTTCAATGGTGAATCGCTTTTAAAACATTCCCCTGAAGAGCAGCTGAATAAGAACAACCGGTGAAACACAATCCATGCCATTTCGCTTACATTTTCGATACTCGTACGATGTGGTGCTGAGCGTGCAGCAAGAGAGTTCGCTCTTTCCAGATCGTCACCAACATCATTTTCTGTGTGTTCGTTCGGGGCGAACCTCTGGAATGGACCAAGACCGCCTCTCACAGTCCCTCAGTCGTCAAAGATGTAGAGCAACCTCAGATTGCTCGGCAAGAATTTTGATGAAGAATCCACCTCAAAATATTGTTATTTTCCATCGTTTCTGTTGAACTACCGTGTAGCTATTTGTACATAACCCTGTGACCTGCATAAAAGTGAATCTGGTGATTTCAAGACTAAGAATGTAATTCACTGAAAGATAAGACGATCTAGGTGTTTTGCAAGACCTCTGAAAAACAACTTTTTCGGTGAGATTCAGAACAGGTGGTATTGAAAACGACGAATCGAAGGGCAGTGACGTCGTATTCCGGAAACGCTTTGGATTGTAGATCACTGTTGACGACACCTTTGATTACTCATCAAATTGGAAATAACTCGCCCCCAAAATACCCGTTTCCCGTCCTTCTTCCACGTCGAAAACTCATAAAAGTCTGGTCGATCACCCACAGATTGTAGATCAGTTTTCCGAATTGTATGATACACAAACACACCGTTTTGCTTTGTGATTCTCAGGGTTATTGATAGTTCACAAGGCAAATATTGCAGCAGGGAACGAGGAAGCAGACAGGGAAAAGGTCACCGATTATCGGTACCAGGATCCATGCTGTAACCTAGGGGACCCAGGTCGGTACCAGGCATTTCCTGGATTTGGTTCTGGCTTGCAACGGATCATGATTCATGCGTCATCGGCTTACCGTACTCGTGCAGCCAAAAGTCGAAAACAACCGTCGACTCTATCGATGATCGTTCAAAGTTTGCTTGCTCACACTACTAGTACCTCTACTTCCCCTATCTCTACTATATTCAGTGAATGTACAGGGAAAACACCCTCCCTCTCACTATCAGATCAGTTCGCATTGTCGATGGTAGAGTAGACAGTTCCGCCATTTGAGTGTGTGGGTACCCGAAAATAGCGTACCATATCCGAACGGGGATGACTCAGGTACCAAATGGAACTTTTATTCGCTGCCATTTCTCTAGCCATCCACCGTTTTCATGGAGTCGGCACTGCATCATTTACTCAATCTGAGATTCAATCTGAGACTCGATCCGAAATTGTTGTGCCTCTTTCATTCATGGCACTTCACCTGCAGTAGTCATCTGACGATGGATCATTCATCTTCCATCGTCCATTCCCCTCCCCTTCTCCCTTCTATTCTAGAGCATCGCAAGCCGCTTTCCTCCCTCTCTCTCTGCATAATCACAGCGCACTACCCGTTCTGCAGTCAGCCGCTGACTACAGTAGGATTCCGTAGATCCAATGATCAGTTTCTCTCGATTCCACCCCTTCAGTAGATGGATTCAGTAGATCCTCCTATCCCCTACCCTCCAACTTTTATTTTCGTTGATAAGTTCGTTCTACGGGCAATCGTCCCCCTGTATCGCTCTAGTTCGCAAAGAGACGGCGATGAAATGGATATTTTCCAAAGGTCCCTTTTGGCAGGTGCCGATCGAGAGTAGGGATTACGCAAGTGCGATGGTCATCATTGTCTATCTCTGGCGCGATCTCTATTGGAGGGTTATTATCCCCTCTCGCCCTCTTCTCTACTCTGAACCGCGCTATGATTTCATCCTGTTCTCGTAAATTGCCCAGCTGAAACCAGAAATCGTCGATCACTCTGGTGCATTTTCGATCAGTTGTACGATGCTCTGCAATATTAATTCGCTGATCCTACCTTTGCAATAATCATGATCTTGCATCCAATTCATTTCGTCATTGACGGGTGTTGCTATGTTGCTGAATTGAGTAACTGCATAACACGAATAGTTATTATCCCCCACTTTGTTGTCGAATTCGCCTGCGCGATGATTTCATCCCTCGATTTATCCGTCCACTTCGCATTCCCTCACGAGTAGAAAGGTTCAAACGGCCGGAAAATACGATCTAGTTGCAGCTAATACAAATGTTATCATGCAGCACCCTGGAACAGTAACTTCTCGCAAACTCATAAATTACGCGCAAGCGCCTGCTGAAAATAGCCACCGCATCCTGTTTTTGCTTCTCTGTCCATTTCCGGGAGACAACACGGCCCGCCTGTTTATTGTGGAATCATCGCGAATTCGGCCAATTGCAACTCTCTTCTTTCCGCCCAATCTCTAACGTTGTCTAGCCCGGGATTGCTAATATATCAGGGATAACCGCCAGCCCTAAGTCATTCGACGAGATTGACCTTCCATCAATCGGGGATCATCGATCGTCTATGAGATTTGCAGTCAAAGTGCGCCCGTCCTAGTCCCGATCCTATCGAATGGCCCTCTCTGGTGCGCGCGCCCCTCACATTTTAGGAATGAGATACACTGTTCCAACATTTTGAGCTATTTTTCAGTCGACCTGTATTTTACAATATTATTCTTGCCGATAGAACCTAATTGTACCTTGTCTGAAACACAACCAACTGTACTGCAGGCTTGAACCACAGCTGTTTGTTTTGACGCCCTGAAAAGTGTGTTCTCTGGTCATCCCTTCCCCCTTGATCTACCTTGTCTGTCTCTCGATTGATCAGGCTCCCAGGGATCTCTGATTCATGTACCTGTGCTAGAGAGTGCGTGTTTTTGAGAGGGCGACGCTGCCCTTTCCTATTTTCGCCTTGGAAAAACTCGTCGCCGGCCAATTTCCGCCATGGTTTCAGTGGTTCCTTCCGTTTCCTTTGTGTCTCCAGACACGTCGCCATTGTTGCCTCACGTCTAGGGTAGTCCCTCCTCACTTTGGCGCTCCCTAATTTCATCTTTACCGGATATCTGTGTTTCAGTGTGATATCTAGACGCGTTTACCCCCTATTACTTCTACGAGAATCGCTCAGTTGAACCATAAATCGTCGATCACTCAAATCCGAGCGTGCATTTTTGATAGGCGGACGGCGCTAATCCACTTTGCTCCCCCTTTCGTTTGTCAGGAACAGTCCGATTGTCCGATTGATTGTACCGAGTTTTACAGTAATTGTCTGACTCTCTTAATTTCGCACGATCTCTCGCTTTCTCTAACCGAAGAAAGCCAGACATTTTATCACTTTATCCTTCACCGAATAGGCATGCAGCCTTGCGCGATGCATTAATCGTCTTTGGTCTAGCTCATTCATTTTCGCACGTGATTTCGCGGTTCCTATTTCGCAGTTCTCTTTCATCCTAAATCCCGGCCCTCCACTCAGATCCAGAATGTACGGCTCTCCCGAAGAGGCGAACGCGCGCTACATCGCGTTGTTCGGCACGCGAACGAGATTCGTCGTCATGGTGCTCGTGCTGCTGTGCCTGACGAGCATCTGGTGAGTACTACCCATCGACTACCGTAGTTAGAGGGGTTCGGTGGGTCATACAGTGGGTCAGACTCCTGATTCGTGCAGGTCAAACATTCTGACGTTCAACTTCGCCGTCATCTGCATGGCGCCGAAGCCGGCGAACGCGACTGACGATCCGCTCGGGAATTTCACCAGCCAGCCGGACACATACTCGTACACGAAAGGTCAGCCTATCGACTACCGTAATCAATGAGTTAGCTGGATCACATGGACTACCTTGGGCAACGATCTTTGGCCAGGGTGTGGGTATTACCGGGCACTTCCCGTTTCGAAACGGCTTTCTCCCCTCTTTGAAAATCGGGCACTAATGCGATGCAAATCTGTGCGCTGGACAGTTCAAAGGATCAGTGTGGGCTGTAGTAGGGAAGTGATTGGATTGATTCTGTTATTATTGAAACAGATCAATCAAACGAATACACGCAGAGCGAAACATACTTGTCCGTAGTTCACAAGCACAATTCCAGCGCAAAACTCGTGGATCACCTCAGTGGTGGCGATCGCCGCCCTCATCTGCAACCAGATCGTCGTCGCCATCGTGAACCGCGTCGGCATACGGTACGTGGTGCACCATCGTGTAGGCGACGTTTTGTAAATCGCAGAATGCGAAAATCTGGTCGTTTCATGAGAGACTTTCTGATCTTTCGAAAATCGATAATCCACACCATTACAGTACCGTGTTCACGACGCTCGGGCTGGTGTCGGCCGCCTCGACCATCCTCATGCCGACCGCCATCCGGGTACGGTAGATACGACCGATGATCGGGAACTGACTTTTCAATTTTCAGGCCGGCTACGCCTGGCTGCTGGTCGCCCGCTCCTTCCAGGTGAGAGTTGATATTTGATCTTTCAAACTATTGATCTTTGATCTCTCAGGGAATCGCGTTCGCCGGCAACTTCCCCGTGATCGGCGCCTTCTGCAGCAGATGGACCTACTTCAAGCAGGTATTGCATCATCACTAGGCAAAACAACTAGAAACGTTCTCGTTACTCGTCTGGTTTTTTGTTTGTCGTATTACGATGGAAAATGACCATAAATCAATGAGAATTAAATGTGGTTCTCAATTTACAATGGCAGTGAAACGCACCTGATTGTGAGCCTTTTACCGCTCAAAATCTATCTGTGCATGCTCTCTCGTCGGTCAGACAGAGCGAGAGAGTGTGCGAAAATGAGAGACTACCCACTTCCAGACGGGTTTCTTCGTCTCGGTCCTCGTCGCCTACGTGCAGCTGTCGCCGGCGATCACCAATCCCGTGTCGGGCGCGCTGTGCACCGCCTTCTCCTGGTCGTGAGTTGTCGACTACCGTAACCTTGCCACACCGCGGTGATCGATCGAGAACTGACTTTTCAGATCCGTCTTCTACTCGCACGGCGTCGCGTGCCTCGTGCTCTTCGTCATCTACGGCGTCTTCTACCGCAACTCGCCCCAGGTATCGACTACAGTACCCATTAGAAATTAGATTACGGTAGATAGCAATCGATAACTGGCTCAATTCCAGAAGCACCCGTTCGTCGGTCCGGTAGAGACGGGCAAGATCGCCAAGGGCAAGCCCACCGTCGAGTCAGTTGATTTCCTGTCTTTGTTATTGTTTTATTTATTTCGTGTCGAACCAGCAAATTGAGGGCGCAATTACGTTTTTTTTTACAAATTCGTTGAAGCATAACTGCGAATGAAAATCGCTTTGACTCTACGTCTGTTTTTGCAGCAAAAAGATGATCAAGTCCATTCCGTACGTGGCCATCCTCAAGACGCCCGCCGTCTGGTCAGTTATCAATTCCTTACCGTACTCTTACCGTACCATCTGATTACGGTAGCCATGGTACTGTAGCTAACTATCGATTCGCAGGGCGGTCTGGATCGCGGCCATTGGCAACTTCACCGCCGTCAACCTCATGTTCCTCTACTCGCCCACCTACCTCAGCAGCGGTCAGTTGTCGATTGACTACCGTATCTGGGAGTTACCGTAATCCCTTCCTAATCGATACCCCTACAGTACTCGGCTTCTCCACTCACTCGACGGGCTTCTCCGCCGCGCTACCGCCGCTCGCGCAATTCCTCATGAAGCTGATCTGCGGTGAGTGCTCTGATCGTGAACTGACGATACCGTACTCGTTAAAGACAGTAATCGATCGATAATCCCCTACCGTAATCCAGGCTTCATCTCGGACCGCATCAAGTGCATCTCGGAGGTGGCCAAGTTCCGCATCTTCAACTCGATCGCCTTCTTCGGATCGGCCATCTGCTTCGCCGTCCTCTCCTGCATGGGCTCAGACACCAAAGTGAGTCCGAGACTAATTCAACTTTGAATTTCGCGCCAAAAATTCTGCGACAATTGTCTTCGCTGCTGAAATTTTGACTGGATTACATTTTATTAATGCTCAATCTGAAGAATGTGTAAAATAAGCCAGTCGGCGATTATCACTGGCCCCATTACAGTACTTCAACATGCTGCTGCTGGGCGGGGCGGCCGGCATTCTGGGCGCGACCACGGGCGGCTTCTTCAAGGCCGGCCCTGTCATCTCCAAGCAGTACAGGTTGGATATTTGAATTCGCGCCCTCAAATCCGTAGGATAGATCCTGCTGTTGAAAAAACGACAGCAGAGCTATTTTCGTGAAACTCTGGGCGGGAGACTCAAATTTGAATTGTTTTGCAGCCACTTCGTCACCGGGAACATCTCGCTGATGCTCACGTTCACGATGATCGTCGTGCCGTTCCTCGTGAACGCGCTCACGCCCAACAACACGCAGTCCGAGTGGCGCTGGGTGTTCGTCATCACGCTCTGCGTGCAGGTACGGTAGCCGCCCTTTCCCAATCGTTATTTCTGGTCGAAAATCGACAGTGGATTATTTTATTTTGAGAAATAAGTCAGTAGTCGATACCAGTGCTGTACGGTAGTAGCATTGCAGGTGGTGACGAACCTCTTCTTCTGCATCTTCATCAGAGGAGAGCCGTGCGAGTGGACCGAGGACGAGTGGATTAGGCGGAATACGGTAGTCGACGCGGAGAGCAGTCGGAAGCCAACCACGGCTGAGACCTGAGATTATCGATCGAATGTAGATTGATGCGCCTGAGTATCGATTGATTGTACCCTTTCACTGTTCTGCTAAGATGTAGTTTTGCATCATACCCCTTGAGCTCTGTGAGCTTGCTTGACTTAGAAGTTTGCATTGACTTCATATTTTCGCTAATTTCACTGAATTTTCAATTGCCAGCCGACTTTCATCGACTTTTCTCACACAGTAATGTTGAATCTGATCCATTTACTCTCTAGTTATTTCGCAGAAAGATTCTTTGCTTCTCCTGACATCCTCTTGTTACCGGTCATTGTAAATATCGATGCGTTCCCCATCCATGATTTCAAACACATTCCGTGCAATTTTCTCATTTTCTTGTATCATGCGTGATAAAATGAATATG
This sequence comes from Pristionchus maxplancki, assembly GCA_900490775.1. NCBI lineage: Eukaryota > Metazoa > Nematoda > Chromadorea > Rhabditida > Neodiplogasteridae > Pristionchus > Pristionchus maxplancki. The sequence continues at coordinate 438,568 of LS571178.1, forward strand.
TCAGGTGAGTGTTTTGGAACATTGAAACCGAGAATGGACAGAGAACGGAATGAACGAATGATTTCTGCAGAACAGGTAACTGCAGCTCCAAAGACATTGAAATCGATAAAGGTGGGTGTAAATGTTCGTTATTATCGGTACACGCTTGCATACTTGGAACGAATAGTCAGTGTAAGACATCGAAAATGGCGCCCTCGCAAAACTCGGTACTTCCTAAGCGGCGCGCTTCAAAACAAGGGGAAAGTGGGTGAGAGTTCCCTAAGTAAGCAGGGTCGAGGACGAGGGACAATGCAATTTGGAGAGAGAACGGAGGGGTGAAAGTGGAAAGATGCCATCGCTGATACGGAAAACTGTGAGCAACGACCAGACACTCTTTATTCGGCATGTACTCTCGCCGGTTAGACAAAACAAGAGAGTGTGTAAAATGTTGAGATCGAGATCAGCACTCAAAACTCTTCGCATCTCGTGAGGAGTTTCGAACTGGCTATCCGCCCTATAAAAGTTCCAAGCTCCGCTGGAATGTCAGTTCTCCAACCATGGGAAGAGGCGCGGAATCATTCGTGGCGTGCGCGTCTATCGGCGCTGCAGTTGTCGTCCTGGGGTGAGTTCCGGCATTTTCCGGAATTTCCGGTCGTAGCAAATCCTAAATCCCGGTTCTGCAGATGCCTGGGCGGACTCGCCTACATGCTCAATGACCTCAACGACTTCTACTACCGCTCGATGGAGGACATCAACGAGTTCAGAGGACACGCCGACAACGCCTGGTCCAACATGGTACGGTAGCCACTTCTAAATGGCGGTCCCGGCTTATTCTAACTTCCGGCTTTCAGATCTCAGTGACTCGCGGCCCCGTCGCTACTCCTGACGCTTCATCCGTTTTCGGTCTCCTCCGTGGCAAGCGTGCTGCTGGTGGCTCGTGCGGTTGCGGTGCTCAGCCCAACAATTGCCCCGCCGGCCCGGCCGGACCTCCCGGCGCCCCCGGAGCACCCGGAGATGATGGAGAGAACGGCCAGTCTGGCAAGGACGGACACGCCGGCATCTCGATCGCCCCTACCGCCACCAAGTCGGGCTGCATTCAGTGCCCCGCTGGCAGACCCGGTCCTCCCGGTCCCGCCGGAAGAGCCGGCAGCCCCGGACCCAACGGAAATGCCGGATCCCCCGGAGTCGGAGGCGGATCCGGATCCCCCGGACCTGCCGGACCCGCAGGAAATGCTGGACGCGCCGGATCTCCCGGTCGCGATGGAGCCCCCGGAGCGCCCGGAGCCCCTGGCCGCAGTGGACACGGAAAGGCCGGAGCACCCGGAAGACGTGGACCCGCCGGCAAGGCCGGAGCCAACGGAAACCGTGGAGCGCCCGGAGGTGCTGGAGCCCCTGGTCCCTCCGGTCCCCGCGGACCCGCTGGAGGCAACGGAGAGGCTGGTCCCGCTGGAAACCCCGGACCTGCTGGTGACGCTGCCGCTCCCGGAGGAGATGGAGGATACTGCCCCTGCCCCTCTCGCAATGGAGCCGCTGAGGCTGTGGTTGCTGGAGCCCCCGCATCGAAGCCCGTGCACGACACTAGACACGACGGAGAGACCTCCGGATACAGAAGACGCATGCGCGCCAGATACCATGCTGCCAGAGTCATCTAAGCAGTGTGAGAGAGACCATCGAGTGATAAATGATTATGCAACTATCGTTCTGTGTTCTTTGCAAGAAGTAACAGTCATCATGAATGCTTTACACCCGAAGCATGAGAGTAATGTAGAATGACTCCTACTAGATCAGTCCGACCTATCGATGTGATTAGAAACAACATAGTGTCTGAAGCAATAATCTTCAACTCAGAGTACTTGAAAATGAACATCTATATTGTGAAGCTATCTATCATTCAATGGAGCCAGATTGTAGTACATTGTATTTTTCATCAATTGCCTACAAATATGCAATTGTCCTTGCTCAGAAATGGTTTAAAAGTAACTTTTGAAATGAAACAAAAGAACTTAATAATGTGAATAACAATCAACAAAATGAAAGTACGGTACGATGAAATTTGAAAAATTGGATACGGTAATCGTGCTTATTTCAGCAGCTCCAGTATTGACATTCATGAATGCGATTTCCCTGTTAGCTTGTCTTCTTTTCATGTGATTTTATTTTGTTCATTCTCAAGAACTCTTTTTTTACAGTGATGGCTGCATCTAGCCTCGGCCAGCCGCGGCAGGCAGAAGAGATCGTCCTGAATGAGTGGGTTATCGCTTGTTTTATTTTCGAAACATCAAATGTTATTGGGCAAGGTTATTGGACTTTTATAGAGCTTTATTAGTTATTTGACTAGCCCGTTACCTTGACTATGATATGGCTAGAACGATGTCAATTTGATAAGTTGCTCATTTCAGCAGCTCCAGCCAGTCTTCGCACCGGATCATCGAGCGATTCACAACCCACGCCCAGGCTTTCCGCGACAAGCTGAGCAGCTACGACGACCTCCGACATGGTATTACTTATTATTCACTATTTAATATTTGTTTACGATTTGAATATTCTCTCTGGGTCCTGCAAAGCATGATTTCTCGGTTTCTTATAAAGGCAAGCAAATAATGGAAGGTACTTTCCTATCATTTAATTTTAAAGTAGTATCGCTTGTTGCAGATTTCGAATGTCTCAACGAATTGGCGGAGCAGACGTGCCGGATGCTGAGCGATGAAGTGAGCAAGAGGGAGGCGGCTGAGATGATCACCTCTTTTCACCTCGAGTCCGTCAAAGTACTGCAGAGGGAAAACGAGTTAGTTACCACCTTTGTTACGATGATAATAGTGAGATGTTGAACTGATTTATGATTGCGTTTACTTTATTTATCCTCTTCAGAAAGTCGCGAACGCTCATCAACAAGCTGTGGGACACCAGAATACAGGTAATTATGCTTAACTAATTAAAAAAAGTCTAACGAATATCGTCGCATGCTCGAAAAATGCTTAAACCTTTATTTTAATCAAATAATTATGCGATTCAGCTGGAGAAGGGCCGCGAGGGAGGAGTGGCAGAGGTGGATGTCGATACTAGCAGGACCGAGCAAGCGGACGAGAGCATGGAGGTGCCTCGCGACTGCGAGAGGTACGGTATTTATTGGTCATCAATCGATAATCTTGTAACTACAGTACTCCCGTTCAGAACTGGACGTACGCTGCGTCGATCGTCCATTCGAGTTTCCCGTCAGCGTTCACTGTCCGCGGACATACTTGTCCTCACGGAGAAGACCTACGATACTGAGCAGGTTCATTCATATTCAAGTATAAAACAACGTATTTTCCTCGTTATCACTGAAATTATGTAATATTTTATTCAGCCCTCTCTCTTCTCTCGAACACATTCTTTCCGCGCGCTCAGCAACAGGATGATCTATGCTGCAGCGGACCAGGATGAGGAGGAGGTACGGTTGCGATACCCTAGTCAGCGAGGAAGTAATCGATTGCAGGAGATGTTTCCTCGGTGCAAGGCGCTCAAGCCATATCTCATGTGGGAGAAACAGGTTTGTAGTTTGTTGATTAATACATACCTTCTCCAAATTAATAACCTCTCTCAGATCGTTCCTGATGATGTGGTAGAAGAGATGCCGAATCTTCCCCCTCCCCAGTTGCTCAGCCGAGTATACTGTAACTGCGGAATGCCCCTCACTCAGGTATACTGTGGCCTTGTTTATTTTTGTTGTTGTGTTGACCAATCGATTTAATTATGACGTTTAATTATGTTTCAGGAGGACTTCGAGTGTGAGTGCCCACTGAACAAGAGAAGGAGACACAAGTTCTTCAACAGGAGGAACTTCTACGACTTTGGAACAGTAAGGAATTTGTTATGCTCTCGTCTTCGAAAATGGTGTATTATTCAGCGTTCCTCGCCGATTCTTCTCCCCGACGGAGAGCCGCTAAAGAATGTGGTGAGATTTCGGTAATTTTTAAATGCGGTATACTGTACCAGCTACAGGTTCTGCCCAGTATCTCTGCTATCGATCGACGTGGAGCGCCGACCGCCTTCGATCTCGTCGCGCAGGTAATTTAGTGTCTTTTTCAACCTAAAACGACCTAGAACGAGGAAATTTATATATCTTCTATCCAGGTCAGCGCTCTCGCGGTGGAGCGACGGCCGAGGGGCGTCGAGTACGACAAGGACCCAACTGTGACGATCACCGTCTGGGATGGATCCGTACCGCCGTGAGTCTATCCTTTCCTTCCGATTCCGTTCTCCCTCCTTCATCCGTTAATTATTTGCTGTCAGCAATTTCATCTGCAACGAGCGATTCCTGCGAGATCTCAAGACGGACGCCGATAAGGTGGGCTGTTTTTAAAAACTATTTTATTAATTTGTTACTATTTAATTAATAATTAATCGTATTTAGGTCGTGCTCGGAGGCCCGCTGCCCTGGGATATGCCCGGAATGCTCGTCGATGTTCGAGTGGCCAATGTGAAGAAGATGGAGGTAGGTCATCAAGTCCTGTCCTTCCCTCTCATTTCACCATCGTCATTTCGTGAAATTCCGAGAATCCTTCTCAGGCGGGCGAATTCGTCGTCTTTCGTGACGTCATCATCGTCATGGCCTGCAGTGTCGGTGAGGAGGATCGGTAAGTTACTGTAGCTTTCGATTTAGGTGATTACGGTAGATGATTATTGATTGAATATCTTGCAGATCTCTCTCCCCAGTGTGGATGCTGCAGGCGAGAGACGTGGAGGTGATAAGGGAGACGCCCAAGGATCCCGAGGTTCCTTCAATAATAATTAATATTTGTTATTGTTTTTATTTTGCTATTTGTGCAAGTAAATAATTAATTAAATAAACAGATCCTGTCGGTGTTCATGCGAATGGCGAAGACGATCGCCACATGCATCATACTGATGGGCGTGGATGGGGAGGCGATGAGCGAGGAGATCTGGGAGGAGGAGAACTCATTCATCGCCTTCCTCGATGCGAGAGTCAAGAGAAAGACTTCGATGGATGAAGAAGGAGGAGGAGTGGAGGGAGAACCGGCCAGCAAGAGGCCGGAGTGAGTGTCTTTTTAAAAATTTCAATCACAACTTAACTCAGCTACCCCTTTTTTCAGTCTGGAAGCCGCGGACGCCGAGCCGCTGACGTGGATGGCCGAATTGGCGGCGCTGGACGAGATGGACCGCCATCAACGGCCGCAGGAGCGACTATTATCGCTGTCGAGGTAAAATTAGCCATTTTGTGAAGCAGAGCAAACCACTGACCCCCTTTTTTTTACAGTACTCACGGAAGCTTCGACCCTCCTACCGCTTGCTTCGAGAGCTTTCCCGAGAATCACGCCAAGTTCCTCGAGTTCATGGTGGGATTATTGATCTTTGCAGTTACAGTACCCGGAGTTTACAGTAATCCCAGATCGTTGAAATATTCGATAATGCAGAATGCGCTGGTGCTGCAGCAGGAGTTGCCGACGAGGCATGTGTGGCTGTGCTGGATGACTACGTGCCATACGTGCGGTTTTCCAAAATATTTGGATTGATATCGATTTTCGTGGCTTGTATTTCTCATCATTTCAAATTGCAGTGAGAACACGATTCGCAATTTTGATTCGTCGAAGAGAGGGTGCTGCAGGAAGGGATGCAGTCAGTTTTAAGCTCCCTTTTCATGTTTTGGAACAAAATAAATGTGTAAATAACCTATTTTAGATGGCGGCACGAGTCTCTACGTGCACATCCCCATGGAGAGTCGCCCAGACCCGAGCTACATCCATCTGCTCATCAATGCCGCCCATTTCGTGAGTATTTAGTAGTTATATTCGAAAATACAACATTAATTGTGATTCACAATTTGTGAAAACACTTCCAAACTGAGATGTGTTTCACAACTAGCATTTATCCGACGGTGATTTTATTACGTTTTACTTTGATACTTATTTATCGAAGTTCAGGATTGCAATGGATCTATTTCTGATAGTAACCTCCTCCATTGCAGCGTAAGGGCAAAAAACCGATCGCGAGGATCAGTTGGAACAGGAGAAAGGAGAAGAATCAGTTTGCGGAGTTCGAGAAGATCGTCAACACGATTAACGTGAGCTTTTTCGCTTTAATTTATTCGTTTTTCACAGCAAACTTGAGACAGAACTTACCGTTTGCTTACCACATCCTCTTCAGGAGTCGAAAATCGTTCTCCATCGAGCGGCAATGCTCGCTCTGAGCGGGAAGATCGTCTACGTGGTGTCGGATGATCCCGACTGGATTACGGTGGCAGATAGATAAGTGGATTACGGTAGTTGCGTTACTCGATCATTTGTAAAAATCATTTGTATTGTAAAGTGTTACTGTAGTGGGCAGGATGGATTACGGTACTGGATCTGATCACTCACTAATAACGCTTTTTATTGTTCACATAATTTCAATTGTTGTTTCTCGTTAGCTATATTTTTCGCTAAGTGTTACTCGAGATAATTCAATTATTTCTAGTTGACATTCACCTGCCTTTTTAGGCAAAGTTTTATTGTCTTTCTGTTGATGTTCGAAATAAAGATATATAGATAGTTCCGAAACCACTGTTGTTAACGTGTGAATACATGTCATTAGGAACATCACGAGAACGAATGAACGAAAATCCGTTGATAGGTACTATTGGGAAGGGATAAAGTGGAAAGGGCATTTCGATTGAACCTACACTGCTTGCGCGTCGATTGTTGTTTCTTTACTCCTATTGTGCGAGAATTAGCCGAAGGGAAGTGTAAATTAGTTACACAAGTTTGGATTCGTCACTCTAATAACTACTTTCTTATTCATCGCTACCATTGATGATTCTATTCTTTCAGATCATTGAAATCTCATTTCGCAATTCAGCTTCAATTCTATGCTCTTGCAAGTTTGAAATCTTCCCTTTCACCTGTTCCTAACAGTCAGGCGCGAAAGTTCGTGCCATTTGCTTCAGCGAAAGTTCATGGATGGAACAAAGAAAGGGCGCGATCGTTGACTTGTTGTCTTCTCATCTGACTCTTCTTTTGAACAGCAGCAATAATTAAAATTCTTCTTTCTACAACCCATGGTTCTAATAGTGCGAGGAGACGCACTCTATTCACCCATCGATACATGCCTTTCACTTGCTTCGTGGTTGCAAAATTGGCCCGGGATGAGAGGCTGCAGTTCTCTGGTCTGTGTGCCTTTTCATCACCCCTTCTCTGCCTCTCTCACTTATCCATGCTCTCTCGTCTTCTCTGCCTCTAAATCTCTGCATGTAATGAGAATGCCGACTGACCAAACAAGGAAAAGGAGCCAACAGAGCGTATTTTTGCGCAGATTCAGCATTATTTTGCTCGTGAGTGTGAGATAAGAGTGGGGTCAAACGCCAATTAATCATGAGTGGGTGCTTACAGGTACTCATCCACTGATTTATATTTAGAATGGCTTTGTTTTCACGTATTTCGCAAGGATGTGTTGAGTTTCAGACTCTGAAATTCAGAGGTACTTCGCATCCGCTGTTGCTGACAACTCGAATTATCTTTCTGCTTTGATTCTCTGCAAGAACTACTATTTATTATAGTCTAGAACCACCATTTTCTTATGATCTCGGGAGACACAACGTCTATTGTCCCTCCATCACGGAACCTTCTCTCTCTCAGATTATTGCCGCTATCATGCTCATTCTCTCATCAGAACCGGACGTTCCGTGTCTTTCTTGCCCCCCTTTTCATCCGCTTCGAATCAAAAAGATGCGCCGATTCGCAATTCGAAACTGGCCTGCTCTCTCCACTTTCCCCACTCTCTCGCCCTGATGAGAGGCTTTGCTCCGAACACGCAATATGACGGATTGCGCCGCGGGCGTTCCTAGGATACCCCCTCAGTCCCCGCCCCTCTCTCTACTCTCCCTTCAGCCGTTCTTTATAGATCTCTCTCCTTTCCCTTTCATGCTTTGCTTTCGCGGACCTTGCCTACATAGTTGAGGTTTCAGAGGATTCAGTTTCGTGGCACCACTCTTCACGTACACAGGGAGCTAGGTTCCTAGTCAGCAGTCTAAACGAGGTGCTGTGATGGGTTCATCAGACATTATTCCCGCATTTCCCCTTCATGGGTCAATGCACCAGACGCAATTGCAGCTCGTTTCCTTTTCCTTTTCACCTTCTTGTTTCCGGTGTTTCGCCTTCTTTATTGCCTAAATTTCGTATCGTGCAATGATTTTATTCCAGGAATGAGCTCTGACTACCCGAAACCGCACAGGAAACTGTCGGACCGAGCCTTCTCCGAGCCATTGATTCACTTCGAGAAGAAGGTTAGCTGTAATTAGAGGATGATCAGAGAGTAATTGGTTATTCACCTTTACAATAATAAAGATAATAAAGGGTAATGGCAGATGTTAATATCTCATTTTCTCGCAGCGGTTTTTGGTTCTCTGATTTGAGGAGATTGAGAAAATTTCACCACATCAGAGTGAAAGAGAGTAAAGAGACTACACGCGCCAACCTCAGCAAAAAAGTGACGTCGCCGTTTTTCGAACGCTTTTGCTCTCTTCCGGTTGCTATTTGTTCAGGGAGCAGACACGTAAGCCATTAGGGCAACTCCTTGATAACTTCCCTCTGTTTCTTTCACTATGTCTCATTGATCAGAGAAACTAGAGACTATTTGAATTTGAGAGGAACAGAGAAAGATAGCCTTGAGTGCTCCAATCAGGAAGCGACGCTAAGTGGTTTGGGAAGGGCAAGGACTGTTGAGGAATGGATGGGGGGTAGGGGTCAGGAGGGCGGCTTCTTCCGGTTTGATCCGGACAAATGCTTTGTCTTGTGAGGGTCACATTCTCAGAAGGATGGAATTGCCTAAATAGGGCCTGAAATTATAGGTCCTTCAGCATTTTCTGAATAATGACGTGTTCTCGTGCATTATATCAAGCATTTTCGCTCATGACAGATCTGCGATTCGGGAAAATGAGGATAATCTAGAGAATTGATGGGGCTTTCCCCTGCTAAAACATGCTGAGAACCTATGAGTTATGCATCAGCTGCGATCTAATTAGGAATGAAAGTGATGTGAAGAAACGTAAGGAGACAAGCCTTATCTCACATGTGTGTGACTGAAATCGGGGGCAAATTTAAATACTCGGTTTCGCTTCCTCAATCCGTGACTAAGCGCAGCCATGACTTTGTTGTAAGACGGAACAGCTATGAAAAGCTTTCTGGAACCAGTCGTAGTCGGATGAATAGCAACAAGTATGACCACAAGGCGTAGATAAAATTCAAAAATATATGGATTATCGTCAGAAAGTTTAATGAAGTTCATTGAAAAAAATTATCACAGAATGAGGACGAACAATACATCGATCTATTCGGAACCAGAACGAGATTCGTCGTCATGGTACTCGTGCTGCTCTGTCTGACGAGCATCTGGTGAGTATTGATTGACTACCGTAGTCAGATAGATAATTTCTCCAGGTCGAACATTCTCTCCTTCAACTTCGCTATTATCTGTATGGCGCCTATCACGGGCAACTCTACTGAGCAGCCGGACAGCTATGAATTCAGCAAGAGTGAGAGGGGTTTTTAGAATTGAATGGAACTTGGCCAGTCAAAGCTATAACTGCGATGTCATTTAGAATAAAAATCAGATCTGTTTAACAGGCGAATCTTCCTGGATCACTTCGGTGGTCGCACTCGGAGCTCTGGTGACCAACTTCCCCGTTGTCTCAGTCGTAAATCGATTGGGAACTCGGTATCATTTGTGGTTGTGAATTGTAATGAGTTTCACTGTTGGGCCAAAGGCTGGAAGTGAGAGTTTGATACGAGCTAGGATTCTCATTGCAAAATAAGAATTTCAGAATGGTCTTCTCTGTGATGGGCATTCTATCTGCTGCAGCAACTCTCGCTCTGCCCTGGGCCATTCGAGTATGATCTCTTAAAATAGCTATTGCAAGAGCAAAACAAGCATTTCAGAGCGGCTTCACCTGGATTCTCGTTATGAGAGCGCTGCAGGTGATTTCTTTCTCATTTGTTAACCATTTAAGAATTAATTCAGGGAATGTCCTTTGCCGGAAACTTCACAGTGATTGGCGCCTTCTGCAGTCGATGGACCTACTTCAAGCAGGTACAGTGAAACTTTGTTTCAATCCAAAATATGTTTCAAAGTCGGTACATAACACACATTAAACTCAATAATTATTGTTCCGTCTCCAGTTCTTCGAAAAAAAACAAATAAAACACTTCACTATAAACAATGATTTTTTTCTCTTCCAGACCGGCCTCTTCGTCGCTATTCTCGTCTCCTACGTGCAGCTCTCACCTGCAATCACCATGCCCGTGTCTGGCGCCCTCTGCTCCGCCTTCTCCTGGTCGTGAGTAGTCGACTACCGTAATCTTGCTACACGACGAGGGACGATCGAGGACTGATGTTATTTCACAGATCCGTCTTCTACGCCCACGGGCTTACGACTATGCTGCTTTTCGTTGTATACGGGCTATTCTATCGCAATTCACCACAGGTACAACTATTTCTCAAGCCTCCTATATTCGAAAATGTATTGAAGAAGCACCCCTTCGTCGGCCCGGCCGAATCGCGCAAGATCAGCACTGGAAAGGCCGTTGAGACGTCAGTTGTCGATTGACCAACGACCAATTACCGTAACCTTGCAGCAAGACCGTCGCTCCCTACGCTGAGATCCTCTCCACTCCTTCAGTATGGGCAGTCTGGGCTGCAGCTATCGGCAATTTCACTGCAGTGAATCTGATGTTCCTCTACTCGCCGACTTATCTCTCCGCGGGTACTGTAATCAGGGGATACGGTAATTGTTTATCGATCGATAACTGATGATGTTACAGTACTCGGACTGTCGACCAACTCTACCGGAATCACCGCCGCTCTGCCGCCCTTCACTCAGTTTCTCGTCAAGCTCATCTGTGGTATGTAAATGCCCTAAATATACCTTTTTCTCATTAAATCTACATTACCCTCAGGCGTCGTCTCCGACCGCATCCATTGCCTCACCGAGCAGGGCAAGTTCCGTCTGTTCAACTCGATCGCATTCGGAGGATCGGCTACGTGCTTCCTCTTGCTGGCATGCATGGGCACGGAGACAAAGGTGATGAATAGACCGCGGTAACCTGGCGAAAAAGCATCCTGGATAGATATGCTTCAAGGGCAATGTAACACCAGGAATAGTCAGGGCTGTGCAATTTCTTCTTTCGAAGTGAAATGAAAAAAGTCGTCTTCAGACCCTGAACATGCTGCTACTCGGAGGGGCTGCGGGCATTCTCGGCTGCAGCACGGGCGGCTTCTACAAGGCTGGCCCTGTCATCTCCAAGCAGTACAGGTTTGATATTTGAATTCGCGCCTAAACGACGCACAAACAGTTCCGCTGTCGATTTTTCGACAGGATCGCACTTATTGCAAAGTTCTAGGCGCGAGATTCAAATATGATTTTAGCTACTTCGTCACCGGCAACATCTCGCTGATGCTCACGCTGACGATGATCGTCGTGCCCTTCATGGTGTCGTCGCTCACGCCGAATAATACTCAGGTAATTAGCATAATTTATAAATGAATTAACAAAATATCGATCTCAGGACGAGTGGCGTTGGGTTTTCGTGATCACTGCTGCAGTTCAGGTGAGAAAATCGCCTTTTCGATAAAATTCGGACAAGTTTCATCATTCAGCTAGGTGTTTCAAGTAGACCTAGGCCAATAGATTGCACGCTGTGAAATTAGACAAACTCGCACTTTTCAGCTGCTCAGCAACCTCATCTTCTGTCTGTTCATTCGCGGGGAACCGTGTGAGTGGACAAGGACGAACGATAAGGAACTCGAGGAACTCAAGAAAGAACAGAAAGAGAGGAGTGATCTACCCTGATCCATCGACCGTTTCTCAAGTATCTCACGGGTCTGGGCAATACTTCTCTCACTCTAACTATGAAACTTGCTGTACATACTCTGTTCGAACTCATTCTCATGATCGAAAAGCTTTGTTGTTATTTATTGATCGCTGACTGAATCGATAAATTATTTTCTCCGCTGGGACTGATCTATGATCTCTCCGATCGGCCCATCAATCTCTTCGCTTCGTGCAGAAAGTTCCGAAAGAAGGGCAGAGTGCCATATGTCGCGATGCTCCCACTCCTTTATCCCTCTACTCTCCCTCTTCCTTCAGCCCTCTTAGCTGTCAGCTTCTCTCCCTTGCCCGATCACTCATTGTCCCCTTCCATCTCTTCTGAAGTTTAGCTTCCTCCCTGCTCCCCCTCTTTTTGTACTCATCACTGTGTGACAATCGCGATTTGGAGAATTTCTGAGCTGGTTCTGCTGTTATTATTCACGTATTTCGTAAACTCAAAAATGTACTGCTGTGAAACCCAAATAGTGATGGGGGATCACCCATTCCTTCCTAATAGCCCCCATTTTCTTGCCTCCAGGCCACATGTGCCCCTGAATGTTCTCGCTCTCTCCTTTTCACTCACTCTCTCGCTGCATCTAACCAGTGATAGACCATGTAAAATGGAGACACCATTGCTCGCATCTGTTACACAGCAGCGCGGCTGTACTTTGATTGCCGCTCTCTTTATTGGATCGTTCACTCGGGATTTGGTCTCTTCAGTCATCGTTTCCTCTATCTTCCAAATATCTTTTCTCATTCATATTTCAAAAAGTATCTAACAAGTAAATCCCTATTTCAGCCATGCGTTGGCTCATCTTTCTCCTGTTTTTGATAGCAGGGACAAATGGACAAGAAAAGTGCACGAGAAGGCCGCATGAAGCCAAGGTTGGTCTTATTGTTGCAAAATCCTTGATTTGACAAATTACCCCAAATTTTAAGGGCGATCGGCGTCCGGGCAACAATGGATACGCCATTGAGGTAAGTTCATTATGAGATCCTTGCTGAACCCCGTTGAACTGCTTTCTCAGACAATATGACAGTGTGACAGATAAACATTTCCAGGTATCGGATGCGGCCGGCGAAGACTCGCAGGGGACAGAGAACATTGTTCCCGGCGAGACGTACAAGAGTGAGGATTGGACTATCATATTTTAATATTTTATTTTGAACATGATCCGATGCTCTTATTACCTCAAGAGAAAACCTTAATTCTCCACCTAATGGTGAAACATAGGCAGTTTGAAAAGCAATTCTCGACTATTTAGTTCTTTCCAGTATCAATTCGTGGTTGGCGCACGCAGTACACCGTCCAGACCTTCCGTGGTTTCGTTCTTACTGCTCATCTTGCGGATAAAGACGAGGAGGCAGTCAGTGAGAGACCGGCCGGAAAGTTTGAGGTGAGAATAAACTTCCAGCATTTCAATGTTTATTTGTGGAACCGGATAAGTCGTATCAATCGTCGTTTAGGATCCGTTGAAGGCTTAGATCACATCTTGAAACACATAACAATATCACCATTTCGCAGTTGATCCGCGGCGGTGACGCGCGGCTCGCACCCGTCTGCCGCGCTGCTGGCGTCTCGCACGCCAACCTCCGCCCGAAGACCAGCATTCACGTGCTGTGGAAGGCGCCCGAGGTAGTTTTTGTGATTTCTCATCCCGCAAATTGCAATAAGCAAAACTTAGGTTTATCACAGAATTCACGACCACGCTGAAATGTATATGAACAAATATTCCTCAGATCTCCACTGGTTGCGTCGTCTTCCGTGCCTCAGTGATCGAGTCGAAATACGCGTGGTACTCGGAAGAAAGCATGCTGACGAAGAAGATCTGCGTCAAGGGTTAGTAATTGATTTCGTCTAGACACACATCACTTCTCTCGTGAAATCTTCATTACTGACAATTCAGTTGGAAACGGGTTTATCTGCTCTCTCGAAATATCTAAATCCAAGCAAACAATGAATGTGAAAGATGAAAACACTAGATCAGTCGCCTCTCAGATGCATGGGAAGTGATTCATAGTCGCTTTCCTCCTCTGCATGTCGATGTGGTATTGTTGGCAGGGCAGCATTCAGGCGCACTTCACGATGCAGTTTCTGCAACCAATTCTCGTTTTACAGCACCCCTTTTTCGAAATACAGTAGTCTCTTTATCGATTACCTCGAGCATAGCCCTGTTTCTGCAAGTGCTCACTAGCTGTAGTGAGAGGAGGGAGAGGATGAGGAGGAGGACTAGGAGAACCAAAGCTGCGAGGACGCGAGTGTTTAGCAGGGGAGTTGAGTGGGATTGTGGGGTTGAATCAGTGTTCTGAAAGGAGAGATTCAGCGTCAGGATGACCACTATTTCAATGACTTTTGTCTCTCCTCTCTCTATATACTGCACCAATCCCCTCGAATATCTATCGAGACACACTTCGATGTCCGCATCGAGTGTAGCGTCCTGAACATATTTTTATTCTTCTAATTTATTTACAATGATCGCAGCAGTAATATTGATCATACCTACTTCTCACAGCCCAGGAAGGAACTGTGAAACATATCCGACTTTTTTTTAATTTGTCGTTAGAAGTTCTATTATTTTGTTCAACTCACATCACATCGTTCCTCCTGGCAAACCAGAGTCAGACTAGAATCGTCGATCGACATACAAGGGAGAGTGAGGATGGGTGAAGAACTGAGTAGTAGCTGCCAGGGGTCGGAGCGATCCCAATCGATGAGTTTAGGCGATAGGCAGCGGTCTAAAAATAACGCCAATTTATTCTTAGATCTTGAAGTGAATAAATCTGAGGTTCATAACGTAGATATTTTTCGATAGCGAGTTTATGTATAATTTCAAAATTAGCTAGCCTTGTGGAGGCGTTCTCTTCAGCGTTTTTGTGCAATATTGCCAAACCAACCGGCGGTCACAGTCAGATTTTGACAAGACGTGTCTCTGAGATAGGATATAAATTGCCCTAGGTTTAATTTTTTTGCAGTACAACAAATACGAGCAAAAATAAGTAGAAAACTCACCACATCACCGCAGACTATTTCCTTGTGAGGCGTGCATTCCTGTGCCTGAATATACTAATGGCTTCTAAACCACAATAGAAACACGTTTAATTAAAATACCGGCAACTGAGCATTTGCGAGAGCAAAGAGAATCGACGCAGCAGCTATGGGGCGCATTTAACGAGCCTTTTAGTTGCAAGTGACCGTACCCCTGCTGTAAATAGTAGCGCGCGCGTCAATGGTTAGTAACCAACTAGAATGTTTTACGATCTTATCTAGTCTACTCTTTTTGAGTGGTCACTAATGCGAACGCATAACATGTGAATCAGATTTTAATTTACAGTCCGCCTTCTTCACAGCATAAACACATGATTTGTTAATTCAATTTTGATGCCATCAAGATGGACTTTTGAGACTGTATCGAGTCGATTCATTTATCAACAATCCTCGGAATGTGGGTGGTATTGATTCCACTGGTGGCAAATAATCCGGAAGTTGGGCATAGTCTTCATCGTTCTTCGGAAACTCAGGGAGAGCAGCGCTTAGGCGCACTTCCGTACGGAGACTCTAAACATATTCATGTTTGCACCAAAAAAGCAATTCTTTCCTCTCACCTCAAGCTTGGCTGCATTTCTGAGCGTGCTAATCAGCTGCAGTGCAAGAAATGCGATTACAACAAGAAATGAAATCAGATGAGTGTCCAAGTAGGGAGGCGGGGCCGTCTCTAGGATAGGACAGGAAGGGCACGAGGATTGAGAAGCCTGGAATAGATCCTACTTTCGTGAGAATGAGGAAATAATTGGAACTCACTCCTGGAGACCGTTCGACATACTGCACTAGTCCTCGTGAGTGCTTCTCGGAGCACTTTTTAATACCGTCGTCGAGCAGGGTGTCCTGAAGAAATGGATAGATGGTGATTGAAATTTAGCAAGATATCCCTTTCATGGACTCACATTGCACCGATCCAGGCTGCAGATGAGTGTCAATGTAGACTCGTCCATGCTCAAGCAAGGAAGAGTGGGGACTGGTGTTTGGCTGAGCATCACACGCCAGGCTGCGCTGCGGTCCCAATCGAGAGCCGTTGGTGTAATGCAGGCATCTGCGTTAGCGACTTGCCAAAATCTGGGCAACATCAAATTACTGGGAGAAGGGTACGATTCGCCGGCACATAACTCACCGGTGGGAGGTGTTCTCCTCAGCGTTTTCGTGCAGTACATATGATCGTAGCGATTGCACTCGTATTGGCTGAGCTCGTGGTCCTGGAATCGCATTTTTGCGTGTTTGCAAGACTCATTTTTAGGCTTTTTTGTCTAATCGAACAGATTGTTTTCACGAACAGAACAGGAATACGTTTAAAAAAACTGACCATCTCTCCACATACGATAGTTCGGGGCGGTTTGCATCCCTCCGGCTTTTGCTGAAATAAAAGCGGTTCAAGGCCTTATCATTGTCTGGAATCTATGTACGGCAGTGAAGAAACTTTCTTGGGACATAACACAACCTCCAAAGTTAACTGCAAAAATGGTGTAAACAGCACCTGATGAGGTAGGGAGTGGGCGAGGGAGAGGAGAATAGACGCAGAAATAACGGAGATCATTTTGCTACAGTTCGTTACACTATCGCAATTAAATCGCATCTCACTCACTGCTAAGAGTGTGTTCATGGTTAGTAAGCGCTCTATCGCGACGTGACCCGATCATTTCACCCTAACACTAGAGTAATAGTCCTTGAATCATCGCCATACTCATAGTTAGTAAGACATCCTGATTCGTTCATTCCATATTCAATTTATCAATTTACTTTCCAGATGGATACACCAAACTCGTCCCTTCTGATGATCCCAACCAGAAGTGCTGCGCTTGCGATCAGGTTCCCAATTTACTCATTTTGAATCCCTTGTTTTCAGAATACTCTTTCATCGATGATACAAATACTTTAGGCGAAATACGAGCTCGAATTCATCGGCATCTGGAGCAAGGACACGCATCCGAGAGACTACCCGACTCGTTCGTTTACATTTCCAATAGAGAATAGCTTGAGTGTCGTTTGTACCAGAAACGAAGTCATTCAGTGCTCCATCTCACCCACTTCACTGATATGCTGGGCGGCTCGCACTCGCGTAACTACTCTCTGTGGAAGATCGGAGGTGAGCGAGAATCTTTTTCATTTTTTATGACGAGTTATTCAAGAGATAATGCATAAAGCATAGATAACCGGTTAACTGGCGAGCGTGAAACGTAACTCAACAGACACTACTTTAGAGCCCTCAACCGACGGAATGAAGGAGATCGCCGAGTGGGGCAACACATACACTGCTGAGAAGGAGGCCAAGGAAAAGGTTGGTCATACTTGATTTTTCAATCATGGAAAAATTGATCCAGGCTTCCGAGCTGCGCACCCTAATGAAGATCAAGGGTCTCTGGTATCCGGAGGTGCAGGGACGAACGAAGTCGGCATTCGTCGTTAACAAGTACGCTATTTCAAAAATTTAAAATGCTAAACCATCAATTCAGGTACCACCATCTCGTCTCTTTCGCTACCATGTTCGGCCCGTCACCGGATTGGTCAGTTTCTGGCATATAACGGACCCATAATTTCCCTTATAGTGCAAAAAATTGACTCTCAGGTGCGTTGGCCTCTCCTCGGTCAATCTCTGCCTGCCTGATTGCTCGTGGGTTGGAGAAAGAAGTTTCGACCTGCTGCCTTTCGACGCGGGAACTGATGATGGAGAAACGTACATGGTTCGGTATAGTTTCTGCGTTTTCGCAATATGTTTCACTATCTTCTTATCATCTGATCGTTGGATTTTTCTTTGATGATCTCGACATGTGATGAAGAAATAATTAATAAATTTCAGTCGCCCAACCAACCGGCTGAGCCGCGCCACCCCGTTAGATGGATCACGACAAGGGATCACAAGAGTTCGCCCTTCTACGATGAGGGCACCGAGGAGATTCCTCCGCTTGCGAGAGTGGTGCTGAGGAGGACCGAGGTGGGTTGTAGAGATATCCTCACCATGACGACCAGACTTCTAAAGCTTCTCCCTTCCCAGGTCGTCCCATCCCGGTGTCAATCCGACAAGGAGTACCAAGTCGAGGCACACAACATCACCAACACGAGCGAGGACGAAGAGTATAGAGATAGACGTGAGTTTGTCACTGCTAGTTTATTGAAAAATCAATCTGAGTCCATAAAAATGTAACTGCAGGTGAGTGCTCGATGTCCGAGTGGGAGCCCTGGTCACTGTGCTCGGCGACGTGTGGAAAAGGCATCAGAATGAGATCCCGAGTCTACCTCTTCCCCATCAAGGTAGTTCGCTTGCCTTGGATATATCTAGTAGAACGTAAAAGATCAGAGATAATGCATTTTGCTTCCAGGCCCAGATGTTCAGCTGCCACCGACAGACCACGGAGCGACAGTTCTGCAATGCGAAGATCAACGAGTGCGCGGGTTCGTTAATTTTTTAAATCAGACATTGCCTGAAATCATTGATGTACAGTGGGGCGAAGCGAAATAGAAGCAATCGTGAAGCATAACTGGACACCTCGATTTCAGAATCAGACACCTTCAACACCAAGTGCGCCACTTCATCTTGGGGTGGGTGGAGCGCGTGTTCAGTCAAGTGTGGTCACGGATATCGATCGAGAAACAGAACGTTCCTGTCGCCTGAGGTTTGTTGCCATTGTTTTGGGTTTGACTTACAATAACATAAATAGGACTTAATTCCAGGCCACCGAGGACTCGTGCAAAGTGCAGTTGACACTGAAGGATCTGTGCATTGGTGAGACGATGCAAAACATTCCTAATTATCAGTGCATTTCTAAATTTCAGGAGAAAACGGCGACGATTGCTCCGTTACACCAGATCCGCTCTGTCAGACTACCGAATGGAGTGAGTGGAGTCCCTGCTCGACCAGTTGTGATGAGGGAGTCAGGATCAGGTGAGGACGGTGAGGAGAAAAGCGTAGATCCATCGGCATTTCAGAACCCGACTGCTCTTCTTCATCGAGCATGAACTCGTGAGTGATTTTGTTTTTTTACGTTCCCGAATGACAATTAATTGCTGATCTTCAGCGTTGCTCGCACGTTAAACTGATGGAGAAAGACATGTGCAGTCTGCAGAGCTGCAGGAGATTCATCGAACAGAATTCGGACGGTGGGATTACTTTTCTTCTCTGGATTCATCGTTTCATTTAAGAAATCTGCCAGGAGAAGAAGGAGGAGGGCCAGTGCAAGGGCGTTTTTCCTCGCTACTGGTACGATTCGGAGAGAGGAATGTGCGAGCGGTGAGCTGTTTGCTCTTTGATCTTTGATCTCTGACCTCTCTCAGATTCACCTTCACTGGCTGCAAGGGCAACCGTAATCAGTTCATGACTGACGAGGAGTGCAAGAGGGCTTGCGTGGCGGGTTACGAGAGTGGAAAGGCGCACGGTACGTTCATCTGTGATCGTTTTTTCACTCTCCGCCTTTCAGAAACGATTCGAAGTAGTGAGTTTATCGCTTTTTAGTGCCCAACCACCAACTGATCAGCGAGTTCGGACAGCAGGGAGACGTGGACGATGGAGGAAATGTGAGATATCATTTCGAATTCCCTTTTCTCCAAATATGCTTCATCAATCCCGCTGAGTATTCAATGAGAAGACGATGCATTGTAGGCGCACATTGGAATCAATACTGATAACTATATGATTGTTCAGCCGGTTCCGTGCGACATCTCGGAGTGGTCGCCGTGGGGCAATTGCAGTGTGACGTGCGGACGAGGAAAGAGGACTAGGACGAGAACTATCGAGGTGCATTTTCAAAGCTTTGGAGATCTGAATAAATCCCTCCAAAGAAATTCCCACCACGCGCACACAACAAGGATAGGGCTTAGATGCTGATAAGCAAAGGGGTGGCACAGCCCGCCTTGCCTGGAAAAGCCTAACTACCTTAACCCTTTTGTATCTCCAGATGTTCCCTCGCAACGGCGGCGCTGCCTGCCCCGATCTACTCACGCAGGAGCTGCACTGCACCATGCCGCCTTGTGGTGGGTAGTTTGCCGATAGTATCTATAGTACGGTAGATCTGAGGTACGGTAACTGGAGTTCTTACAGTACTCACGGGCTGCCGTCCGGGCGCGTGGTCGCGCTGGTCTTCTTGCTCCGTGACCTGCGGCGATGGGCACCAGTTCAGGTGAGAAATGGGGATTTACTAAAGTGTCATCCACTTCTCATAATTAATTCCAATTGGCACTTGTCTTCAGACGTCGTCGCATTCTGAAGCCTCATGACATCGAGGATTGCGGAATGCTGGACAGAGAGGAGAGAGCGTGCAAGGGAAAGTGTGATCATCGAGTATGAGGAGGGACGAGAATTTATTAATATGAAGATTTACTGTTATGTGATGACTTGTTTCAATAAAGCAAACGTATTTTTTACGTTTACCGCACGTCGTGTTTAATCTGTGATCATTTCTTTTAAATGTACTGAAGATGACGTCTGATACAAGAAGTTATGTTCATTTGATCAAGTTATCTGGGAATGGGCTCTCATTCCTTCTTCTTCTCCTCACCAGTGGCACTGATCAATGCTGGATTTCTCTTTGAGACCTCGCGGAGACTTCCCTGAATAACATAGCAATTAATACTCCTGTTTTCGTTCCACAAACATTGTACAGGCTCCACTTCACACCGGCCTTCTCGAGAGCGAGGCCTACAACAGAGGGATTATTTAGAGGCAAATCAATTATTGAAACGCTGAAGGTGACCTACCCAGCAGCGCAGCCTGCGTGCCGCCATTGCACAACGTGTAGGTCGGCTTGGCGGGGTCGTGGCCCGCTTCTCGCTGCAAGATTGTGCAGAACCATCGCTAACCACAGTACGTACCAGCACTTGCCGAATCTCCTCGGCACTCTTCAGCTCGCCGCTGGGAGAGATGATCGCGGCGAGGGGCAAGCACTTGGAACCGGGCAGACGCGCACCCTTTGCGCCTGAGAAACGCCAATGTAAGTCGAGTTTCACAAAGATCAAAGACCATTGGGCGGGAAGGCGAGCGGTTTTCTGCCGAAGAACTCCTCGGCCGGTCGGCAGTCCAGCATGTTCACCTAAAAATGATCATACCCTGAGGGTTGTCGACGGATGCTACCTGGTCAAGTTGCTCAAACAGTCCCTTCTTCATCAGATCTTCGTAGAGCACAACTCGATCCAACTTGAAGGCGCTCGCTTCCCAGTCCTGAAAATAGGTTTGATTGAAAAAGGTAAGAAAATTGCATACCGGTTTGAGGATGCGAACTCCCGCCGTTGCCTCGATTTCATGCCGATTACTCTTGAGGAAATCTCGAATATCCTCTTCCTGCTCAGCCTTAAAATCCTCTTTCCATTTCATGATATCATCGGAATCGTCCGGGCCACTCGTCGTCTTTCCTCCTTCCTTCTTCCACTTCTCCAGTCCGCCTTCCAGCACCGAAACATCCTCCATACCGTACATCTAGATGATTCAATCAATTACAGGAAATGGGATACGGTATCCGGTACCTTGAGCAGCCACCAGGCACGCGCAGCAAACAGCATGCCTCCCGAGTGCCCGCGACCGTACACCACCACCGAGTCACCCTGAAAGGAAGGTTACCGTAATCCGAAAATGCGAAAATCGCTGATCGACAACAGACTTTAGCCACGCCCAGTTTCCGGACGTATTCCTTGAAGAGGCCGGGCGGATACAGAGCGGCACGTGCGAACCTGATTATCGATTGATGATTGAAATATACAGAAATCTAAAAGTACAGTACTTTCCGGGGTACGAAGCGATATCGAGATTGAAGTGAACGGCGCCGGGAAGACGCTCTTTGACAAAGTCCGGATGTGTCTGGAATGAGCAAAATATGGATTTTAAGACCTAGGTATATGGGAAGCGCACTCCTCTGGCTATTAGCTCATCGAAGCATCCGTAGTTCTTCCGCCAGAATTCGTCGTGATTTGCAGGCTCTCCTAGCGTATAGGCTGCATCAAAGAGTCGCAGCCTCCCAGAGAATGGCTTGGCCCTCTGAAGAGATCAAAGATCAATAATTGTCAAGTGTACTGAATGAACAATACCTGTTCGGAAAGCAATTGCTTCAGTTGGGGCACGCGAATAGTGGGCGAGCGAAGCATAGCGACCACTCGCGAGCACAGGAAGAGAGGGAAATGGATCAATTAGTATCAGTCAGATTCCTCCACAAAGTGTACATGTTTTTACATATTTAAACATCTTTATCGGCAGGTTTACGGATGGTACGGACCTGGGTTGCCATGCGTATTCTCCATGTAACATTATCATTCCTTACTACTTGCATAAATTGAGAAATTTTTTTGACTATGATTCAAGGGATAAACATGGCTACGCGTCCAGATTGTCTACGAAAAAACTCGTGGGACGGCTTCAGGGCTGTGCGGCAAGCAACTTGCCGGTTGCCGAAATTGCCGAAATTGCAGAAGTTTTCTTGCCGACTTGCCTAGCCGGCAAGGGCTAGCGAAATTTTTGGCTCACGGAAATCTTTCACCGCCCCTATCTAATGCATCACTCTGATGAATATTTCACAAAAAATCACTATTTTCTAAAAAGTTTTGAGTTTTGAGTTTTACAGGATCAAAAGCTTGAAAAGGTTGAATAATGCTATATGTTTGAGTAGAGACCGCAAGCTCCGCCCACTTTCACCGAGTACGATTTCCCCCAAAACCTGCGACAAGGATGCACAATTCGAATACTTGATCAAATCGAACGAGCTAAAGCGCTTTCGGTAGCTATCAAGAGCCTTCACAAAGGGCTCGTGGCCCATTTTGATCTGACAACTTTGAGTAGGTCAAAATCGATAAAGAAAGGAGCAGAATAGGCGTTTAGAAGCCTTCCAGTGATCGGCTCACAATGGGCCACGGGATACTGACAAATTGGAATTTATGAGGTATTTTACAAAAGAAATTAGAATTATAGCTATTTTTCCTGATTTGTGCAAGATGCGCAAAGAAGAGCGGGGAGAGGGGAGCGAGAGGGCGGGGGGAGGGAGAGAGACACACGCGAGAGAAGCTCCCCCCCCCCCCTTTCCCTCTCACCCGATCTCTCCCTCTCCCACGGTGTGCCTTGCGCGCGTGGTTTTCTGAGCATAACTTTTGATAGAGATGTGATATCGACAAACGGTAAAAAGCATAATGTTATTCGAACCCATACCAACACACTGAACACATGAATAACCCTTTTCACTCGATTCGGCAGATCACCTTGCGGTCTCTATGTTTGAGCGCTTGAATCGATTTTGTTCTATGGCTTTCGGATGATTAAAAGGCTTGCCGAAATTGCCGGCAATTGCCTAAATTGCCAATTGTGCTTGCCGCACACCCCTGGACGACTTCTTTAAGATTCATTGGGATTCATCATCAGTTCTTCAGATCTGCATATGAGCCCGTTCGCGTAAGAATCGGATAAGACCTGCTGGATCTGGCACAATGAAAAATGGTCAATTTTCTGAAAATCTGTGTTTCGGGGTTCTCGAGGATGCAGATGACACTCATTTCCACACTCATTTTCTTTTTTTTTAGAGCTCTAAAAATCGAGTTTGACCCTAATACGAGTTTTCCATGCGTCAGAATGTAGGAATCATCACCAGCTCTTCAGATCTGCATGTACCCTGCATATACCGTCTGCAGCACTTCCTGCTGCTCTAGCGTCGCTGCTGATGATCGTATCCTTGTCCAAAGAGCAATAAAAATCGATTTTTGACACTAATACGAGTTTTCCATGCGTCAGAATGTAGGAATCATCTCCAGCTCTTCAGATCTGCATGTACCCAGCACATACCGTCTGCAGCACTTTCTGCTGCTCCAGCGTCGCTGCTGATGATCGTATCCTTGTCCAAAGAGCTCTAAAAATCGATTTTGACACTAATACGAGTTTTCCATGCGTCAGATTGTAGGAATCATCTCCAGCTCATCAGATCTGCATGTACCAAGCATATACCGTCTGCAGCACTTCCTGCTGCTCTAGCGTCGCTGCTGATGATCGTATCCTTGTCCAAAGAGCAATAAAAATCGATTTTGACACTAATACGAGTTTTCCATGCGTCAGAATGTAGGAATCATCTCCAGCTCTTCAGATCTGCATGTACCCTGCATATACCGTCTGCAGCACTTTCTGCTGCTCCAGCGTCGCTGCTGATGATCGTATCCTTGTCCAAAGAGCTCTAAAAATCGATTTTGACACTAATACGAGTTTTCCATGCGTCAGAATGTAGGAATCATCTCCAGCTCTTCAGATCTGCATGTACCCTGCATATACCGTCTGCAGCACTTCCTGCTGCTCCAGCGTCGCTGCTGATGTTCGTATCCTTGTCCAAAGAGCTCTAAAAATCGAGTTTGACCCGAATACGAGTTTTCCATGCGTCAGAATGTAGGAATCATCTCCAGCTCTTCAGATCTGCATGCACCCTGCATATACCGTCTGCAGCACTTCCTGCTGCTCCAGCGTCGCTGCTGATGATCGTATCCTTGTCCAAAGAGCTCTAAAAATCGAGTTTGACCCGAATACGAGGTTTCCATGCGTCAGAATGTTGGAATCATCTCCAGCTCTTCAGATCTGCATGTACCCTGCATATACCGTCTGCAGCACTTCCTGCTGCTCCAGCGTCGCTGCTGATGATCGTATCCTTGTCCAAAGAGCTCTAAAAATCGAGTTTGACCCGAATACGAGGTTTCCATGCGTCAGAATGTAGGAATCATCTCCAGCTCTTCAGATCTGCATGTACCCCGCATATACCGTCTGCAGCACTTCCTGCTGCTCTAGCGTCGCTGCTGATGATCGTATCCTTGTCCAAAGAGCAATAAAAATCGATTTTGACACTAATACGAGTTTTCCATGCGTCAGAATGTAGGAATCATCTCCAGCTCTTCAGATCTGCATGTACCCAGCATATACCGTCTGCAGCACTTTGTGCTGCTCCAGCGTCGCTGCTGATGATCGTATCCTTGTCCAAAGAGCTCTAAAAATCGAGTTTGACACTAATACGAGTTTTCCATGCGTCAGAATGTAGGAATCATCACCAGCTCTTCAGATCTGCATGTACCCTGCATATACTGTCTGCAGCACTTCCTGCTGCTCCAGCGTCGCTGCTGATGATCGTATCCTTGTCC
>LS571208.1:15678-29526 GCA_900490775.1 Pristionchus maxplancki
GATGGCATCGGTTTACGATAGGACTGCGCTGATAAGCGATAAGTTCTTCACACTTTTGCCTGTCAGTTAGGCGAGAGACTGTGTAGATCGGGGAGACTGTGTTGACTGGCATAGATAAGAAGAAGAGTGACCGCTGGCACTCTCCCATGATGGGGAGATGTGTAAGCAAACACAAACGTTTTGACCGCCGCCGCGCCGCTAGCGAGCAAACCGACTCTTGCAAGCGAATCTATCGCTAGAATCAGCGAGCTTATCGCGTCGTTCGATCAAAGAGCTTGAAATGGGGCCAAGTAGTGTGAGAGACGAGGGAGTAAGGTGAGCAGGCGATTGGAATAATTAACAAACGAATCATCAAGGATCAAATCTATCATTTCAGTTGTGCTGCGCAGCGCGTCGCCGCGCTCGACGCTGCCGCGGTCGCGCGACCCGCGCAGGAAGACCACCGGCGCGCTGCCCGGCAAGGCTGCAGCTGCAGCTGCGACAGGCGCAGCAACGGGAGGCGGCAGACCGCCCTCCATGGTGCTGCCGCGCCCGAGCAGCAGGAATGGTTAGTGAGGGAGTAGGGAATACGTCGGGCACGTAACTATCAACCCAGAACATGACAAACGAACTATATTAGAATTGTGAAACGAGAAGTTGTCTGCTCATGAAATTATACATTGTAGTTGAAAGGATTAGTTTGAAAATCAGAACTATAATTGGTAACAGCTCAAACACAGAACTCAATCAAAGCAAGGAGTTTGGGTTGTTCGATATTGTGACTGTGAAAGGAGAATTTATCTGCTCTCAAAGATGAATTTCACGGGGTTCTAGATTCTCAATGAATTTTTTTTTTCAATGGTTGGAAGCGACGAATTCAAGTAATCATACTGAACATATGAATTGGTAGCTAATGCATCTGTGAAACGAGATTACACGGATTTAAATGAAATATTTGCAGCACGCGGCGCCGACGCATCTGCAGCAGCCGCGGACAAGTCGGAGCCGGACGAGACGCCGCGCGCCTCGACGATGGACGTGAGGGGAGGAGTAGTGGAACCGGGTGAGTTGGGGTTTCAACATTGTCTAAAGAAAGTCGATTCATTATGGAAAAAAATTGAATAAGTGCATTGGTGTTTCTGATGGTATTCATAGTATCCCAAATAGAAACTGAACCGCTCTCATTGGTGTGTATAGGTGAAAAATATATCCTCATGCGAAAAATGTATAAAATTCTTGAACCTAGGGGGTTGGCGTACCATGTCGTTTATTAGTACATCGATTGCGCGCTTTAGTGATGATGATCTAGGAAACTAGACATAATTTCGAATGTCGCTGAACCTGACAATTTTTGCGTTTCACATTTGTTTCTTAGCTGTCCAAATGATGGTTGATTGATATATTCTGCACAAATTAAATTAGGAATATTTTTCTGATCGGTTGGATCCATCCTCGCATTCCCGCTGCTGTCGCACTTCTTTCGTATAGTCTTGCTGAAACGTCACTCCAAATAAAATGTTCAAGCACAAAATTACTAGACAGAGTGGCACGTTAGCCAGTTTAGTTTCGCCCCGCGGGTATGGCTTTCACTATTGTTGATTCGATTATGCAATCGACGAATCCACTCTGATTCGAATAGGGGAATGGCGGGGGCGGGGGAGTACAATGAAGTATCGATCAGTGAGCAATCAAGTACGTTCCGCCCAGCAGTTCACGTTGATAGCCCACTAATCGCCGTTTCAATTTATTTTCGTACGAAATTTGAACGACTCCCTTGTCTTGTCGAGGACATTCTTGACTGTTTTTCTTTAAATTTCTGACTGACGGCTTCCATCTCTGCCACTTATTGTCTTGGAGAGGCTTCGATGCAAACGAGCGATGCTTATCCGTAAATAGGATTCCTGCACATTGATTTTTGCCAAGTAAAAGTGTGAGAATAAGTAGACTAGGATGCTCCTCCTCCGATTTGTGTCTAGCAATAGGCTACAGAGAACATCACAACCTTGGAGCTGATTTTTGATTTTTGATCTTTCAACCCCGATTCAGGTGGCTCGAGCGACGAGCAGAACGGCACGCGGTCGGGGTCGATGACGTCGTCGATGCATCGGGAGAGGGAGGAGGAGGCGGACACGATGGACGATGGGCCCTTCTCGATGGGCACGCTGTCGAGGTGGGAATCATAGTGTTTGACTGCAAAAAAAACGGATAAAACTGTTAGGAAAGCCTGAAATGTGAAGGTAATGGCAAGCACCCACACTTGCGTTTCATGATATATTGAAGACTAGGTGATCAATTCGATTTCGATTTAAAAAAAAGAATTTTTGAAAACAGAACTAGTTATTATTAGAGGTTGTTGATACGGTGCAGAAGGCGAGGTCATGTTTCACTTCCTATCCAAAAAAAGAATAATAGTCATTCTTGCAGTATTTTTCAGCGATCCTATAATTTAAATTTTTAAATTTTTGTTATAAGTATCCTTTCCAGAACGATGGCTTCGGTCTCCGGTTGCAAGGCGAAGCGCGTGCGCTTCTACCGGAATGGCGACCAGTACTTCAAGGTCAGTGTGTCATTTTCGAAATGGTTAGTGCTGCACTAGGGCAAATGGTTGAAAATTATGCTGCAACAAGCGTTACATGGTAAGCTTCGGTTTCAGCTTGTCATTATAACATGGAGACGAGGTTGTATAGCGATACCACTATCTTCTTCGGTTTAAACAATTCATTTAGTTTCCCATGGTAAATTGAGGTTTTCGCTTGTCTACAAAAGAGGCATGTCGGGATTGTTTCCGATAGTCGGATGATTGTTACTTTGAAAACGAATTGTGCTCCCTGATCCTGGTAATGTGAACCGCTTGTACTGCTGTGTGTTTTTCCGTCATCTCTAATCCTGGCCTTCTTGCCCAACATAGTTATGCGCATTGCGTAATCCCCGACGGGCTTAGGCAGTAGGCGAGGGGATGGAGGGAGGGGGGATGGAAAGAGGGCTGCGCATTTTAGGCGAGGAGATGGCCAAGGGTCTAAAGAGATGCAGCATCGAATAAGACGAGGGAGAAGATATAGGGGGTCGTTAGTGAGAAATTCAGTGGTCAGGCGAGGCGAGAGAGGATGGGAAAAGGAAAGAGCAGTGGAAAGGACAGTAGCGTGCCAGCTGGTCATTTTGTGTGCGAGGGAGTAGCAATTGTTGAGCTAGAGGAGGGAACGAGGGAAGTATAGGAATTTAGCTTGTATGGCGAAACTGCATTGGAATGACACAGTCTATTGACAGTTTGAGGAATGTTTGAAACGAGAAGCCAGCGGGTGGTAGCGTGAAACTAATATTTCTCCTTTTTCTATCACAACATTTCTATTTTTGATTCCTCCGTGGGCGGAAAATAGTACAATAGGACGAGGGATTGTGCTTTTTTGCCCGCGTCCGGGGTATACACAATTTCGACTGCCCCCGCTCGTAGATGGGGGCAATGTACTCCTTCTAACCGGCAAGAGAACATAGGAAACTGAGAGAGTACTGCCATTGCTCCTCTTCCGATGCGTGTGTTGTGCACTGGAGCGAGTCGAGATTGGGAGGAAGGGAGGAGGGGATAGAGGGAGGGAGGGAGAGAGAGGGGGAATGGGATGAGAGGAAGAGTGGAAAGAAGCGAGGGCTAATTGAAGCCACAGCCGAACGCGATGGAAAGAGAGTGGATGTGGTGAAATCAGGGTGGTTCTACGGAACGAAAGAAGATATCTATCAGCAAGGGGCTGAAACATTTGTATTCACTGATGTGTGAAACGGGAATGTTTCTAGAAAGAATTTCGGCTTTCTCTGCTCCTCCCGCGCTCAGAGATGAGTAGTAGAGAGAATCCAGATCATTCGGAATAAAATATGGAAAATGAGAGGGCCTCTACAACGAGAGAAAATGTTGTGGGAGGAAATATTTGTTAAATAATTATTAATAATAATTATGCTGCAGGGCATCTGGTACGCGCTGCGGGCGGACCGGTTGCGCTCGCTACAGCCGCTCATGGAGGAGCTCACGAGGTAATTTTTTTCAGATTTGTAATTCGAGGAGGACTCTCGATTTGGATTGTCTGATAACGTTCGGTTGACTGATAAGCACTGGATATAATTACAACTAGACAACTTGTTAGCGATGTTGCTAGCTTACGAGGTGAGAAATTAGAAGAATTCAATTTGATATTAGTAAAACGCGATGAAAATTTTCGTGTCTGAAGCCATAGTGAATATCTGTTTCACAGATCCCACTAAAACTCGTTTATCGCAGCTGTTTCGATTCATTTCCTTTTTCATCGCTCTACAAAAAGATGAAAAAATAGTGCTATTTTGTCAACCTAAAGCATAAAATGCAGGTGCCTGGCGACGAACTCGCTCGCCCTCCAGCACGGCGTCCGGTTCATCTACACGATCGACGGCGCCGCGCGGATCACTGATCTGGAGCAGTTCGAGGACGGGGAGAGTTACGTGTGTGCGAGGTACGGTAACAAGGGGAGATGCGATAGGGGCGTGATATGAGAAGGTCGAGGATGGGGAGTGCTATGTTTTTGCGAGGTACGGCTGAATGTAGCAGCTTCAGCACAGTATTATACTGCAGGCCGTCACTCTAGTAATGTATTATCCCAGCAGCTTTCCAGTTACTGATGATTTCTTTGTTCAGTAGAGATTCTTCAGTGGAATAGTTTGTGCAGATGTTGATACCCCCAATAAACCGTGAACAGGAGTAATGATTAGCTTCGTATTCCAGCTCGGAGTCGTTCAAGGAGATGGACTACGCGAGTGCGCGCGAGCCGCTGTGGAGCATGGCGGTGCCGAAGGCCGAGCGACCCCACGATGTGGCCCAGCTGGCCCTGCACGCGACGAATCACGTTGTGGTGAGTGGGAGAGGGGAAGAGATACGTTTGCATATAGGAAGCTGTTGGAATTCACTGTGGTTTTTGTATTCCTGGCAAATTGGTGCTCATTGAAATTTCGCGTGACAGGAGTCCTTTGGCGAGAAGGTGAAGCGATAAATCATCGCCTAAAAATCAGATCGGTTTCTCAATTTAATCCTGTTCTGCCTGTAATGGTTGCTGGTTTAAGAGAAAAAAAGCAAAGACAATTGAATTGTATTTGGCGCAGTGGTGAAGCGGAAGATCATGGCCTAAATCACGAATCTCGTCTAATTTTTTTCCCGCTCAGGAGCCGAACGACTTCGTGTTCCCGCGCATCATCACGGTGATCCGGAACGGGATCAAGCCCCGTCGCGTCGTGCGCCATCTGCTGAACAAGAAGACGGCCAGGACGTGGATGCAGGTGGGGAGATGGGGCTTTCAATTATTGGTAGGTTATGATAGTGAGTACGAAATGATGCACGATCATCAGTGGGCAAAAATGTATTGTTTTTACGAATACATACATACATACATATTTATTCAAGCATCAAGGTCTGGGCCTGTTGAATGACACATGCCTTCCATTGGTCGGGGTCTCTTCTGCATACGCTTTTACGAATAGCTGACACATAAAACCATATAAAATGTAGAATTGTAAACCGAGATTGTTTCTTTTTACTGTTAAAGAAAGAAGAGATGGACTTTACTACTACACCAATTATTATGTGAGCTTTACTGAACACTTGAAACATGGATTTGCTTATCGAAAATCTCTACTAACTCTTGATATTCGAAGGTGATCAACGACCTCACGTGCAAGGTGATGCTGGACAGCGGCGCCATCAAGAAGCTCTACTCCCTCAGCGGACGGCTGGTGAGTACTGGAATTAATTATAGGTCCTTTAAAAAAAATTAATTTAAAATCGAAGAATATAATGTCGAAACCCTAGCCTAAATGCCCGCCTGACCCCGGTGTTTCCGGCCCATTTCATGAATGTTTGCTGATAGCGCGTGTGATAAAGAGGGGGTTGATAGGGCGATTGTCCCTTGATCGCTCAAAAAGTGATTGAGAAAAGGGTGAGTAACCTTTCCCATGAATTGTCTCACTCGATCGATCGACCAGATGACGCGTAGGTACTCGGACTCGACTGTGGAGGTATTTTTCCAACTTTTTTGTCAGCCATATTAAAAAATACTTCCCAGCGAAAATTGTAGTAGGATAGGTGAATCGTGGAATTTGTGGGCTGGAACTCAATTTTGACGGAAGTTATGTTCAATTCTCGTGTTTTTACCTCTCGATTCTTTACGGCACTCTCATTAAAGATCAGTTCAGCCAGAGCTCTTGCGAGTAGGGTGAAACGGTAAAGTTCGTGGCTGGAAAATTTCGCCGGCAGTTACGCCTGTGCCTCTTCAATTTCCCCTCTAAGGTGACGTCGCTGCGTGGCTTCTTCGAAGAGGACGACGTCTTCATCGCGTTCGGCAACGAGCGAACGTTCTCGGATGATTTCATGGTGGACACCGAGGTGCGGTGTTCTTTGATCTTTGGTCTGTGGTTTCTGATGACTCGAAATCCTATGACTCGAAATCAAGTTTGTCTTTGATGCCCGCAAGTTGCCTCCAAGTTAAATGGCAATTTGTGGCCATCAGAATTGATTTCTAGTTTCCCTCTGGTTTCGTGCATATCTAGGTTTCACCGGGCATTGGTATTCTTTTGTCCTCGTCTCATCAGTAATTCCTCATTCTCCCCTAGGAAATAAAATCCAGCTATAGCGTCAGAGTCGGATGCTCTTGTATAGTTTGGCATTTGTTTTCCGTAGATAAAGTTCCACAAATACTCGCGATGCAGCCGCCTCATGCAATCAAAATTAGGTTTCAATCGCGATTGATTTTCTTTTCCTGTCTGCCCATAACTAATTTTTGTAGCCCTCACTATCTAAATAATGCGAATCATACTTTCAGGAGTCCACGCGGCTGAACTCGCACCGCCGACGGCACCCGCCGATTCGGCCGTCGCGTCGCGTGATGCCCGCCAGGAACGAGTCGTTGAGGATGGACAGGGGAGGAGTGGAGGCCGAGGACAGTGAGTACGGGGTTTCACGATGGGATTAACGGCGCAGAGCGATCTCATGAATGATGAAAACCAGATTCGCCATAAAAGTTTTTTTTTAAAAGAATAGAAGTGCATTGAATGGAACAGCTGTGTTTCAATCACTGCACAAAAGGCGAAACCTAGTCCTCGTATAATAATACTTGGATAGTTGTGCTATTGCTTGCATGAAGCAAAAATGGATAGAATGCGGATGGACAGGGGAGGAGTGGAGGCCGAGGACAGTGAGTGGTGCAGTTGTGATTCATCAAGGGATGACAAGTATTGGTGCCGCAAGAAGACAAAATGCTGCGAGTGCAGTTGGTGCTTCATTGAGGGATCAAATGCGGGAAACTACATACGCACACAATCATAGCCTTCGGCTCAATCGTATCAATAAAAATTGTCAACCATGCATTCAGGGTTGAGATGTATTATGGACAGTAGTCCGGTTGGGGTTTCAAATTGGAAATGTATTCGTGGTGTAATGGTCGTCGGGATATCCATCCGAAAAATTAACAAATCCTAATTCCAGTCCCCCGCCTGCCCTCCCTTCTGGACGCTCGCATGTCCATCGTCCGACTGCTCGGCGACGGCAACACCGCGCACGTCTACGAGGCCACCCAGATGTCAGTTTGCGATACACGTCCTTATTTCCCGGCTAGTGGGTCGCGAAGGTGATAGAATGAGAACAGAATTCTAGTTATCTCAAACGTTCACAAGTTTTGTAGATTCTGATAGCGAGATTTGCACTGGCACGTCAGATTGTCCTATTCCGAAAATTCCCACATTTGCAGCGACTCGCAAGACCGCTTCGCGCTCAAGATCATCCGGCAGGAGACGGCGCTGGGCAAGGTGAATAGGGGTTTCACGATGGGTAGCTAGGAGGGGGTTGGGCGAGGATGCGATGCTTTGAGCGATCCGGTTGAAATTAAATTAAAAATTATTCGAAAGGAAAAAAATAAGCACTCGACAAGGTGGGAAGGGGATTCGCAAAGGGTTGTTAGAAGTGGCGTTATGAGAGGAAGTCGATAACAAGATCGGAGATGAATTATATCACTAATGGTTCGACAGGAGACAGCGCTGGGCATGGTGAGATGAGGTTGCACGTGGGTATTTAAGATTGGGTTTGGACGATGAATTTGATTTATCGATCATCGAGAGATCAATTAAATCATTTATGATTTTTTTATAAACGATCCGAAAATCGGCAAGGTGAGAAGGGGATTCACGATGGGTACTTGGGATTCTAGCAGGCTATGGAATTCGTTTTCTTCTTCTACTTCGAGATAGCAATAAATTCCGTAAACAATTCAGATACAAAGTCAGAAGTGAATCAAATCTCAATATTGTCCAGTTTCGCTATTATGGCTTGAGCATTGAACGAAAAATGAGTATGCTGTAAAAATGAGTTTAATTTTGCAGCAAGAACTGATCGAGTCGGAGATCGCCATTCTCAAGAAGATCTCGCATCCCAACATCGTCGCCATGTTCGACGTCTGGCAGCTGGACGGCGGTTACTACATGCTGCTCGAGCTGATCGAGGTACGGTAAGGGTAGGGTTGATGGTGATCGAGTACTGGTTTTCATCTTTGGAAGTTATTGGCTGTACTGTGTGAAAGAAGTTCGCATACCATTGAGATAATTTCGTTATTCGTAAATATGCCCTGACGCTGAAACGAGAATCATTCACGTGCTTTGATCTTCAAAATTCTTTCTTTTATCTTCAAAAGATCGTTAATCACTCTCTTCTTCTCTAGGCGGGCGACCTGTTCGACCATCTGTGCAGCGTGCGGCGGCTGCACGAGCACACTGCGGCCCCTCTGACGAGGAACCTCGCCGAGGCACTGCGGTACCTCCATGATAACAGGATAGTGCACAGGGATGTGAAGCCGGAGAACCTGCTGGTGAGTGGTTTGGATTAAAATACCAATAACATGTGTAGGCTGAATGGTTGCTTTATGTTTCACAGTGGAATTGTTAGGGCGGATTGAGTGATGCTGGAATGGGACCGACATGTGCTCAAATACGAATTTCTAGCTGTTCCACGACTCGCGAGGCCGGTTGCAGCTCAAACTCGCCGACTTTGGTCTCGCTTGCGACCTGCCCGAAACGGATGTGAGTGAAGTTTACTTTCAAAGTGCAGCTAAAAATGAGGCAAAAAGTTATGAAGAGAGTGGGATTCGAACCCACGCCTCCGAAGAGACTGGTGCCTTAAACCAGCGCCTTAGACCGCTCGGCCATCTCTCCACTGGGGATGGTGAGCGTAGAGTGGGGTGAGGTGCCAAGGCGATTAGGGGCAATCACTCACCCACTACTGCACTCGTGCCTCTCTTTTAGCGCCCATATCCTTGAATCTTCTATGGGAATTTATTTATTTTTAATAAAATAAATCATTTAATATTGTTCAGGAGCCCTCGCTGACTACGATCTGCGGCACGCCAACCTACGTCGCGGCAGAAGTGCTGGCGGAGTGGGGGTGAGGATAATTAGTCTAATTGGCTTAATTACAACAATCATTTTGGAAATTACGGGCTAATCTATATTTTCTGCCGGGCAACACTGCATTTATTAATGCAAGGGGTTGTCGGTGCTCTTTATCTGAGTGTAAAACATAGATGTGACTTTGGCGATTGCGACGACATGTTTGAGCCTGATTCTTGAACAGGCTACGTGATGACTCTTTTGTATCTGATCCATGGTTTCTGATCTTTGATCTCCGTTCAGATACGACGAGCGGGTGGACGTGTGGGCGACGGGCGTGATCCTGTACGTGATGCTCGTCGGCTTCCCGCCCTTCCAGAGGTATACGGTAGACTCAGTTATCGATTGTGAGGGACGGTGGGATATTGTAATATCGAGTGGGTGGTTACTGCAGCTCTAGTGGTTATTGATTTGCCGGTTATAGATTACCGTAGTGCCACACTAGTTAGTGTGATACGACAGCTGCAGTCAGTTCACGATTACCGGTGGCTGTCATACCGTAACCATCGCTCATTGCAGCAACAACGGCGACCAGGACGACCTGTTCGCGCAGATCCTGCAGGGCGCCGTCTCCTTCCCCTCGCCAACGTGGGACGCCGTCTCGGCATCGGCCAAGGTATCGACTTCTAGCAAGTCTCATTGAATCCCTAGCGATGAAAACACGGTTGAATTCTCGTTTTTACGATCACATTCGATTTGGGTTTCACGATCCAACGATATCGGAATATTTCGATATTTCTAGACGATGGATCCGAAATATTTATTGTCTGAGAAGCATTGGCCAAGAAGTGGAGTTTTGTGTGGCCAGTTTGTGTTACATCCTGGACATCTAATTGATCCAATAATAATCCTCCTCTCTCTCCCTCCAGGCGCTCATCCTCAACATGATCACGATCGACGTGGACGAGCGGCTGTCCGCGCTGCAGATCCTCGAGAGCCACTGGGTCACGGTGAGTAGGGAATGGTACGGTAGTGCGGCGAGTCAGGAGTTTGGTTTGACGGTCAGCATCGTGACTGGGTTACGGTAATTCAATGTTGTTCGCTGGGTCAGCATCACAATTTCAGAGTGGTGGCGCGCCGTCCGCAGACTTCGAGGCTATGGCCGAGTTGGTGGTTGCTGCGAGAGAGGTCGACGTCGAGGCAAGTGGAACTATGATCTTTGCGGAGCATTATATGCCTTACCTGATCGGGGAGCGATAGTAGAATGTAGGCTATAGAACGGTTTCGGGCAGTGGATTATTCGAAAAATTCTTGAAACAGGATATTTAAATGTTTGTTGATGGTAATGGGATACGAAATTAAAACTGATTCTCCGTTTATTCCAGGTTGAGGAAACGGACCGCGAGTACTTCTATTCTCGTCGCACGAGCATGGACGAGCTATCCGAGCACGGCCGCTCCTTCGAATACTCCGCCGCCTCCCGACGCGCCTACTCGCCCTGATCAGGGAGAGTACGGTAGCACCCCTGATTACGGTAGTCAGCTTTGCTCTATTTTCGTTCAAACCCGTTTGTGATTACGACTTTACGATTGCTAAATGTCTCGCTCAATTTGTAAGCTAGCCTTTGTGTATTTGACCTCCGAATCGTGCATAATCCAGAGCATAATCATCGCTTTTCAAAATATTGAATGTAATATGTCGCCGCACCCCCTTGTAGTCCCAGTCTCCTCTTACTAGTCATCAGAGTTGCCTTCTACCCTTCTTCTCACTTTGATTGCCGTATGATTTCCCCTCAGAGCAGAGTATTACACTGATTGTTGTCGAAATTCGTTGATTATTTCGCCATTTACAAGTATTTTCGATTCATATTCGCCCAGAGAGATTATTGTAGGCATAATCCCCAGAGCAGTAGTAGGAGAACTACCGATATATGAGATAATTATGGTTTATGCTTGATTGCAAACTCGCTATGCTTTTCCCATCCCGCCCCGTCTCTCACGATTACAGTCTTTTCTAGTCTCGCACTAACCCCGCTTCTGATTGTTCGGTTCCTTCCCCCCACAGGAAACCCTCCCCAAAGATTGTCCAGTGCACACCTACTGTAATATGATTACTGTAAATTATCTAACCTCCCTTTATCTTGCTCGCCTCCCCCTTTCGTATCTCCCGCCCCCGGCTGATTACTGTAGCTCTATTGATTTTTCGATTTTCGAGAAACTATGAAGCGCTTTTATTATGTAAAATAGCCACCGCGCGCGTGCGGTGAAGATAACATCTCCAGTTTGTATAAATCATTTTTCCTGTGTCTTGATCTCGAGATTCTGTCGAGCGATGTCAAACTCGCGTTGCCTCAAGTCGGAGTGCCGTCGAGTCGGCAAGAATATCTTAAATCTGATCGATTCCGAGCTACAGTGCGAGCTCGATGTGATATTTATTTGCACTCGTTTAATAAAATATTGATTTCGAAACAAAGATGTAATTAGCGCGCCCTCTTGAATAAAGTTCGGACCAGCGAACCGGCGCGTAGCGGTCGCGGCGCGGTCCTTTCGAATTTACGTTGTACTTCGTACTTTGTAGTCTGTTGTTTGTTTGCGCAGTTCGGACGGTAGATCAATGACCCTCGTCCCTCCCTCCACTCTTCCCTCCCCTGTCTACGTGTCTCTCTCCATCCTACGTGCTCTGTCGCTCCCGCTTCCCTCGATCGATCGTGATCTACCCGCATCCTTCCTCTGCCTCTTCCCTTCGCGCTCCCTCAGCCTCCATTAGTTCTCTCTCCGGCCATGTTGGCTGGTGTGCAGCTCTTCCTCTCCTCTTTTCCCCTTCTAGAGTGTTCTATTTATGATTTTGCCTCTATTTACCACTTCCGTTTACTCGTTGGCTGATTTCCTGGTGCTTCTTTCCTCGTTTCTCCGTTGCTTACCTCCATTTATGTCACCTTTCACGGGCCTAGACTGCAAAACGCCTGCTATTTTAGTCTGATCCGAGGTAATTCCTCGCCTCCACGTTCTCTATTTCGCCGTTAGTCATGCTTTTAGCGCCCTTCGTCACTCCTAACTGTTTTTCGAGCCGTTTAAATCGGGAGAAGCGCTTCATTGGAGGAAGAGCTGCTGCCAGGGTTTACATCTGGAACTTTCTTTCACCCCGCGCGTTTCAGTTTAGTGCTGGTTTTCTCACGTTTGTCTGTCTTTTTGAATTCACACCCGCGGTTATCACCCTGGATGCCGACTGGAGCCTACAATTTCACGCTATTTCGTTCCTGCGGCAATATCCCCGCTATTTTAGTGTTGCACCACTGCTAGAGAACCACACCTGCTGTATTTTTAGACCTGAACTCGCTTCTTTCCAGCCTAATTTAGTTTTCATCGTTCGTTTTTCTCCTTTTTCTCTTCCAGTATCTGTTTTATGTTGCTTCCGTTCCCATATCGTCCACTCATTGCTCCCTTTTGCAGGCCGCGTCTTCTGACGAGGAGTTAAGGGCCACCTTGGGGAAGGCCGGCGTCGGCTAAAAAAGGTGTGTTTTGCTGCCGAC
Source organism: Pristionchus maxplancki (assembly GCA_900490775.1). Lineage (NCBI taxonomy): Eukaryota > Metazoa > Nematoda > Chromadorea > Rhabditida > Neodiplogasteridae > Pristionchus > Pristionchus maxplancki. The sequence goes on from LS571208.1 coordinate 28,562, forward strand.
TTACTGCGACCTGAAATCATTATTTGCTTTGCAGACGCAGCGCGCTCACGCTGCCGGCCAGGTGGGTCAACGGGCGCGGAGCTGCCGCGCTACAAAGGAGGAGTGAGAGGTGAGTAGGGGGGAAGGGGCCTACTAGAGGAGCAAATTTTAATTTATTTTACTTGCTGCTCATCTAGTAGGGCCCTCTCTTGTTGCAAGCCTTCATTTGGCGTGCTCTATTCTTTTGTCTGGCGAAAGAGCACGCGAAATAGAGGGATCTAGTCGTTGTTTTGTTTTTATTTTTTATTGCGTGACCGCGACACTTTTCGGTGCGTCGCGATTCCGCTTCTTTTTTTCTTTTTTTATACTGTGTTTCGTTAGGGATAGGTTTTATAATGTGATTTCGATTTCGTTAATATTTAAAAGAAATTCCAAACAAAAAACCGCTCAAAAGTACGATCCTACCGTAATCATTCTTTTTTGTCGATACTACCGTAATTTTCGAAATCCGCGCATGACCGTACGCGGGCCTTAATATCAATCCCACTTTTACAAATCACTGCAATCCGAATATTATTTTTTGCTTAATTTTTCTTGAATGCATGCCAATGGCTTAATTCATAAAATTGAATAAAAGATGGGGATAATTTTGGGAATGGAGAGGAACTTTAAATTTATATTTTGCTCTTTCTTACTGCGCTTTTTATAGGCCGCCTCGCCCTCGCTCTTCCGCCAGCCTCTAGCATTCATAGGGCGGGTAGCCTCACCCGTCCGCTGGGTAGGGCCCTCGGGTGTCCCGCCGGTGGCCGGTCGCTAGTCGCCGGTTGCCACTGGGATCGATAAGGCTAGCCCTTTGGTAAATCCCGTTGGCCACTGCTTAGACAGGCGATGCGGGCGTCTTGCTCGTAGTTGTCCTGTCTTATTTTTATATCGAGTTACGATTAGTACCCCGCCAGTTAGTTTTCTAATTGGCGGGCCTCTAGGGT
>LS575260.1:7582-57614 GCA_900490775.1 Pristionchus maxplancki
CGGCGCATCGGCCAGGAATGAGTTTCAATATTTCAAAATGTTGCCGGATCTTTCCTCTCTCTAATTCGCTTTTGGAAAAGTTTCTATCACAATTTTGAGCCGAGTTATGGCCATTTTGGTATGACGAATTTCGCGAAAAAGTACAGTATCCTCCATCTTTGACCTACCGTAACCCGAAAATGAGACCCGATATCAAAAAACGGGAAGCGTAGTTTGAAAGAGCGTCGTTCATAGTACCTTACGTTAACATGGTGGGAGGGTAGGACATATGTTTTGTCTACCGCCGCGGGACCTCTCAAATGGGTGATTCTCTCGCGATTCGTCTCTTATCAGAACTGAAAATGAGCCATGATGATCAGTGGTGTATTTGCATCAGTAAAAATAATAACTCCGTTGATCCTGGAAACAATGCTTGCTTTCCGTGCTTAGTCAACACTTTGAGTCACTTATTCGAGGACTTTCTCCTAGCCATAAAACCTTAGGATTTGGGAAACCACCCTATCAGTGATCGTAAATTCCCCTAGCGAAATCTCTTCTAATAGTGAGATATCGTAGACTCTTGCATGACGTTTCCCTTCTTCTCTGTTCTCTGTATGAAGAGATGTGAAGATCAGTTAGTGCCGCTTCCTCCCAATGATATCATCTATCACCCCCATTTCCGAGTACACCAAGAAACTATCTTGCGATACGGTACATCTCCAATTTCGAACCTCCCCCGTTTGCTCATTGTATTTTACTATGTATTTGAAGTAATTACAATTCATTACAATGAGAGTTTATTAAAGGAATGTACAGGGGCATTGGCAAGTGGGATAAAGCATAGCAAACGGTGAAAGAACGTGGTGATTATGAACATGAGGTGTAAGGACCCGACCAGCGGGATTCGAGATCGATGAAGGGGAGAAAGGGAGAAGAAGAAGATCAACCGAAGAAGCCAAAGTTGTTGTAGGATTGAGGCGCATAGCCGTAATATCCGAACTCGTTGCCATTGTTGTAGTACGAAGATCGGTCTCTTCCCTCGAGATGACGAATGTATCTGCCCAGTCCTCCCTTGCCGTTTGCGATGATTCCTGAGATGGCCGATATTAGTTAGATGTCGATTAGAGGAAAGGGACCTGACTACTCACCATTCGTGCTGCCGGGTAGCATCTGAGCACAAGCGACGGCGACAATGAGCAAGACGATGATGATGGAGCGCATGGTGATGAGTTGATGCGTGTCTGAATTATCGATCAATAAGTTATTATTCGGAAGCAATACACACAGAACAGTGGATGAGATAATGGAAGGTACTTTGCTAGGAAGGAATGCTGATTGCACCGATGAATTCGGCCAATTCCTATGAAAGGAGAAGGGAATGCCGAGAACTGGCCACAGCTGCTTGTCCTGAGTTCGGCTTTTATAGCGTCGAACGAAAGCGCAAGGTTAAGAGACCAAACGCGTCACCATTTCAGTCGCTCCTCCTTGAATGGTGAATCATCGTAAGACATCATTTGATACAAATAAGGAGCACTGAAACGGATCGGAAACCGAATTGTGAGTGTACTCAATCGGTTACTAATTCCGTACGCATTTGACGGACCCAAATGCACAATTTTATTCTCTATTCAACTCATCGTAGATAATGAATGAATACTGCATGTTGTTTCAATGGACGGTGCCCTACAGCTGTTTTACAGCTGATCGTTCCCTTTTACGAGTGCGTGTGTACTGGCGAGATCACAATATGCTTGCGAATTGCATTCCTTTCTCTCACAGCCGAATGGTTTGTAAAAATCGAGTGCGCGCACCTAGTTCGCTTTGTCGTTTGTGTCAATATTGCCGAACTGTCTACCAAATGGTTTTGAAAATCGAGTGTGGGTGCGAAGTTCACAATGTTACCATCGAGGAAGAAGAAGGTCATGCCGAGAACTTCCTTTCACAACCAATTAGTGTCACTACTCTCTTTCTCAATGGGAACCATTTCATCCACCCGAACGCAACTATCGGCATTGAATTGCTGACAAGGAACAGCAAATTGCCGAGTGATAATCACCGTGTCAAGGCTTTATTCTGAGTAATCGCAGGAGGCAACACGATTCGCCGGTTCCGGGAATTGGCTGAACTGGAGGTGGCAATTTGCTGAAGACGCGTAGAGGAGACACCCGAGACTCGCGATGTTTCAGCCATCTGAGTAATCATTTCATCACTCATTCATCAATTATCTGCTCACTTCACATAGGAGTTCCTGGGTGATTTTCGAATTGCCGGGACCGTGAGAAATATTGATAGTGGAATGCAGAGCACTGTCAACACGTCGAGAGTGACGTAGATGAAGAGAACGAATTGAACGATTGCTCCCCCGTCACTGCAAATTGAAATGAAATAGCCTTCCAGCATTCACTCACAGTTTTGCGTCTCTGTTGAGTTCGAACACGAAGTCAATTACGTTCGATGTCTGAGTAGATTACAAGTTAATTTTCCCATTCACAGAAGAAATTATCACCCCGTAGACAGTAAAGATGACGAATCCATGGAAGAATATCCTCCACTCAACACCTCGATGGGAGTGAGCTCGAGGAATCCCGCTGCAATCGTTATTTCAGTCCACTTTTCCAATAGAGCTTACCGTCTCTTGTACATCAGAAGAAGCGCAGCGAGAACATAGAGAACAAGGCAGGCTATTGGGAGAATAGTGTAGAGTCGCAGTACAATCTCAAATGGTGGAATTGGGGATAGACTGCAATCGATTGCACACCTTTCTTGTGAAAAATACTGGCGCCAGCCACGCTCCCAATTTATCTTGATTCGTTTTACTGTCAAGTACGAGATCGAAACAAGTATCACTCAATCGTCCGTCTTCTTGAATGTATCTGAAGGCCAATGTTGCGCTTTTTTGTTCATACAATTTCGTGTTCGACACCTTACGCATTTCCCTGTTCGGAATGCGAGTAATACTGCGATCGAAACAATCCAAAGCGCAAGAACGAAAACACATTGGAGAAGTCTAGAAGCAATTAACTCAAGAATTAGCTAATTATTTACTTGTTCGAATAAATGAAGCAGTTCCTGGGAGTCGCAATGACAAGTAATCGATTTATGGTCATTACCGTAATGAATAGTAAAAGCCCTGAATGCCTTTCAGTTAGAAAGACGTTACAATCTGTTACCAACCGAAATCAAACATCAGTTCAATAGAAAACAATTCGTTATATCCAAAGCCAAAATAAGAGATTGTGCGAATCTTAAGAGACCCTCCACGAGATAGCGGAAAGAGTCCACGGATGGCGAAAAATTAGAATCGGCTCATATATTTTTTCTAGAATGGGGGCCCATAGGGACGGGTGATGGCATACATAGCTAAGGTCTGGGGTCGATTTTGGGTGAGTTACACGGGGGGTCGATTCTAGGGGTCGAAAAATCGATATTTCAGATTCATTCAGAAAAAAGCTTATCCGGTGTATTTTTGCCCGTAGAGTCCGAATTTTGAGGTCTCAGAGCGAGAAAATTGGAAAGAAAAAAATTGTGCTCGAAAAACATGTATTTTTGGCATAAATTCATTAAAAACCAAATTTAAAAAATTTCTTAACACTCCGGTACTACGATTTTCGGAAACTACGAGAAAAACTACACTAGATATATTTTTTTCAGATTTTTAAAAATGAGGATATGTCTTCTTTTTTGAGCCGAAAGGTCGCAAATCATGAAAAATCCGTCAGTAGGCCCATTAGTTTTCGATCTCAGAAGTTGGGTAATGGCGTGAAATTCGCAAATTTTTCATTACGTTCACTTCACATGATCAAATTAATGATTTATGAATTTTTTGGACGTTTCTGAATAACTTTAATTTTTTCGATGTCTAAAAAAGATCGAAAATTTGAAAATAATTGTTCACCGTTTTTGATGTCCTATTGATGGGAAAACTATTCAAAATGATGAAATGGCTTCAGGCCATCAATTTCTGACTGTTTTCTGAAGCGTTTTGCAAAAATTTTTTTTTCGATAATTTTGCCACTTTTGAAACATCGAAAAAATTAAAGTTATTCAGAAACGTCCAAAAAATTCATAAATCATTAATTTGATCATGTGAAGTGAACGTAATGAAAAATTTGCGAATTGCACGCCATTACCCAACTTCTGAGATCGAAAACTAATGGGCCTACTGACGGATTTTTCATGATTTGCGACCTTTCGGCTCAAAAAAGAAGACATATCCTCATTTTTAAAAATCTGAAAAAAATATATCCGGTGTAGTTTTTCTCGTAGTTTCCGAAAATCGTAGTATCGGAGTGTTAAGAAATTTTTTAAATTTGGTTTTTTATGAATTTATGCCAATAATACATGTTTTTCGAGCACAACTTTTTTCTTTCCAATTTTCTCGCTCTGAGACCTCAAAATTCGGACTCTACGGGCAAAAATACACCGGATAAGCTTTTTTCTGAATGAATCTGAATTATCGATTTTTTCGACCCCTAAAATCGACCCCCCGTGTACCTCACCCAAAATCGACCCCAGACCTTAGCTATGTATGCCATCACCCGGCCCTATGGGCCCCCATTCTAGAAAAAATATATGAGCCGATTCTAATTTTTCGCCATCCGTGGACCCCTGCCAAGTTCTTACGTTCTCTCGTGGAGGGTCTCTTAAAAGAAAAGTTGAGATGAAATTAACCCTCGCACGTACCAATATTTTTCCGAACCCGCAGCAGACGACTTGCCCCAATATAAGTTGAAATGAAAACTGAAATATTTAATTTATTTTGTGCCATTAAAACACACTGACATTGAACGCTGTGATGTTGAACGCAAGTGCAATGATGAAAAGCAAACAAATCAGGAGAGTCGCCCCTAAATTTTCCAATTGGAAATGCAATACACACCGACACTTACCAATTAGAATAGTGTAGATAATAAATAATGCGTGATTCAGAGAGTATTCCGATAAGAAAAGTGGCGAGTAATCACCCCTGAAATTTCCACAGTCAAAATTATTTGAAAGAAATATTGTGATGAAATATTAGAAACATCGTACGGTTTCTGAGAATATTGATCAATCCTCATCATCTTGCGTAAGAAAAGAAGGAAGTAGTATGAGATGTTTCTACAAATTTCGTTCACCCGCTGCCATTGAGTCAAACCTGCAATCACAGAAAGTCAGCACTGTGTCAGCACAGACTCCAAAAGAGTCGACAGTCCAACAAAATTAATTTTCACACCCGGAAAATGTTGATGATTTCATGGATAATGATCAAAGCAATTATGAAATAATCACCTGAATGCACGCACGAGATAAAAGGCCATAACAGCCAATTCGTTCCCAGTAATCGACTCACTATTCCATTTCATTACCTCAGCAACAAATCTCATTCCATACGATGGAAACCTCTCCCGCGGTGACTGCTACCATGTTCTCCCCGCAATACCACAACAGGGCGATCAATGTGAGGATTCTAAAAGCTTTTTTCTCTTTTACGCATCTCCTTTTCAGGACATCTCACGTGCGCTTCAAGAAGTTATTACAGGTTTGAATTTTTCATTTTTCTTTGGGACAATTTTTTTTCCATAGCATGCCCTTATTTGTGCAACGAGCATTAAATATTCAGGATAGGGTTAGCAGTAGTTTATCATTGGTTGAGGGCGTTGACCAATGCGTTTTTTCGTGATGATGTGTGAAAACTGATCTAATGTTATCAAGATTTGCAGTGCTGGCCATCACAGTGAATTGCATGCTTCTCCGCATCGTTTTCACTTCTCAACGACGTGACATCGGTTCCTATCGATATCTCATCGCTACTTTCGCGGTCTCTGATCTCATCTACACCAGTGTCCATTGGCTAGTCTATCCGGTAAACATCGATCTTTGACGGATTTTAGTTCCCATGAAATATAATTGTTTTGCGAGTTTTATTCTTATTCGATGACTGTGCATCACCTCTAGGAATAGAAACAGTACTCGAATATTGCTTTCTATGCACTCGTAAACTGTCATAGTGCGACAATCAAGATTAGACTTGTGTTATTCGGCCATACTGTAGGTCTGAGAGACACGAAGTGAGTACTGAAATGCGGATGGGCGAATGAAAAGATTGAAAATATTCAAATGTATGTTTCAGATCCCCGAGATGTACGGTAACTCGTATCTGCTCAGTGGGCACAATATCATCAGTTCACGATTCGGACCCTGTCTTTACTGTGCAGTTTACTCGCAAGCCGTGCCCATTCTCACATTCCACTTCCTCTATCGAACATTCGCTATCAGGAGGTGCGTCAGTCGCCTATTATTATGTATCATGCACATGGTTTCACCTGTATGATGCGAAAACAGCTGGGAGGAAGTAGTTGCAAAGATGCTGAATAACTCAATGAGGAACCTTTTTTCAGTCCTGAATACCTGAGCCGTCCCAAACGTTTCTTCGGCGCACTCTTCATCACAACGATCATTATCGACGTGGATGGGTCAGTTTCAACTTTAGCTCGTCATGATTTTATCAATTTTGAGGTACTCAATCTATTCCATTTCAGGTTCCTCGTTATGTGGGTGCTGTTCCGTCCCGATGAGGAAACTCTGGCTAAGAATGCTCCATTCTTCGCGGGAAACACATCGGCGCCTGTTATTCACCGTATCGAAACGGCCGGTGACCACGTTCAGGCGCTTTACTGGGTGAGGAAAACAAGACGGAGAAAGAAATTAACGTGTGCCGAAGCGTATTCGACATTTCCTGATTTTCAGTTGATCATACACTAACAATAATGACTTGTTTCAGTCCGGAGACACTTTCGAGAAGCCCCGATGGCTGAATCTTCTCGGTGCTTTCGACATGATGGCTGTGATTGGTGCCACGTACGCTATTGTTCTAGTGTGCGGACACCTAATCAACAAGTTCCTCAAGTGAGAACCATCGAGACAGAACATGAAGTTGTACCGAAGACAGTCTGCGAAATCGTGTCTTCTAATTCCTAATTCGTGTACCTTCTAATTCCGAAATTCAGAGAACACGCAAAGAGCCCGAAAACGGTCAGCCTCCACAGACAACTTTTCCGATCTCTAGTGTGTCAGGTAAATCGCCTATAACTAGACGCGTTTCGATATTTCTCGTCCGCTTTTTCTGGCGCAATTGATTCGATTAGCGAGAGTCGCGCCCTGTCATTCTTCGTCTCGCACCTCTAGCGGAGCGGTCGGCGCGCGCCCGCAGGGCGCAAGCCGACCGCGGAGCGAAATGGGGCGAGCGTAGCGAGCCCCCCGCCCCCGGCAGGGGCCGCCGGAGGCCTAGCGGCCGGTAGGACGCTAGTTGGAAAATAACAATGAAAAATTATAAATTGAGTACATTTCAGGCGATCTACCCAATGATCACTACCTACTTTCCATTGGCTGTCTGCGTGTTCATGCCCATTCTCGGTTAGTTGTCCAAAGAAGCTTCAGTGTACAGACGCTTATGACAGAATTAATTAACCCGATTCAGGCTTCAACTTCGATTGGGTACCCATCCTCAGCCCTACTATGTGCGTCTCCCACCCACTCTTCGATCCACTCATCCTAATATTCTGCATGACCGAATACAGGTGAACACTCGAAATACTCGCTGGCGGAAGTAAAATGTATCTTTTTCAGAACTCGGTTCTTGCAGTGGATTGGACTGGGAAGATGCATGGATCGAAAAGTTTCCTCCGCTGAACACGACAGTGGACACAGACGTCCTTCCATGTCAAAAACCTCCATTTCCCATCTTCATCCCGAGTTACTCAATGTGCGCAGAGCTAGTTTGCGCACCTGAATCTAATATTGTTCATTTCGCTCACGCTTATTCATTTCATGATGCAATAAATGATGCTATTTATGCTGATGATTGATCACTGGCGTTTTTAAATATTGGATGAATTAATCACCTGTATGAGCAAAACAGTTGCCACAACAGTCAATTCGTTAACGACCAGTAACGAGCCAACTCCCTATTCTATTATCGCAGTATCAAGGCGTTCCCATTGGCTTCACTCACCGAGAGAATGTCCACCCAGCAGTATCACAATCATGCCATCAATGTGAGATTTCGCATTTAATTGTAATACTTGATCATTTAGAAAATTTCCAGGATATTTCTCGAGCAATTCAAGAAGTCATTACAGGTTTGATATATTTTGGTGATTCAACCAATCTACTTCATTGGCCTTCATTTGATCACGTGCTGTTGTAAAAAGTATCTTCAGTTCTCGCCCTAACCGTGAATTGCATGCTGCTTCGTATTGTCTTCACTTCCGAACGACGCGAAATCGGCTCATACCGTTACCTCATTGCTACGTTTGCAATCTCCGATCTGTGCTACACTACCATTCACTGGCTAGTCTATCCGGTAAATATCGTCTTGTTTTTTTGAAAACTATTTCTGGTGAGCAGTGTGTTACTTGCACATTCTATTCTGCTTGGTTTGGGTGCGCAGCCAGGAATAGAGAAATTAGCAAATGATCTCATTGAAAATGTGTCGGAAACACTCAAACGAATGCCGAGTATGTAGTTAGCTCTGCTTTGTACTGTACATTACTGAAAACGAACAAAATTGGGCTCATGTAAAGGCAGTTAGAGCACACACTCCAAAACACAATACTTATGATTTTGAGTTGACGATCCAATAATCGATCAATTCAGATTCCCGAGATGTACGGCAATTCGTATTTCCTGAGTGGACACAACATCCTCACTGCTCGCATCGGCCCGTGTCTATATGGCACCATCTACTCTCAAGCTGTGCCCATTCTCACTTTCCACTTCCTCTATCGGACATTCGCCATTCGAAAGTGGGTGCCTTTTTTTGTTTATCTCGTACACCTGTTGAATGAGAGAACAGCTGTTAGGTCTACCATTGGAATTGTTTTTTTCTTTCAGCCCAGAATACCTAAGTAAACCTTTTCGTTTCTTCGGTGCTCTGCTCGTCACTACTATTATTATCGATCTGGACGGGTATGTGTTTCCAGGCTCTTCTTGCATTGCATTTGTGGCAATATACGCCAAAGAAGACAATGAAATTCCAGCTTCATGGTGAATTGGGTACTTTTTCGTCCCGATGAAGAAACTCTTGCAAAGAACGCGCCATTCTTCGCGGGGAACGTTTCAACGCCTGTTGTTCATCTCATTCAGACGGGCGGAGATCACGTTCAGGCTCTTTTCTGGGTGAGCAAAACAATCTAGAGCATTTGATTGGTCTGTCTAAAAAATGAAGAAATTAAATACTGACGATAATTCAATCATATTTTCTCAGTCCGGCAAGACATTCGAGAAACCTCGCTGGCTCAATCTCCTCGGTGCTTTGAATATGATCGTGGTGATCGGTGTCACTTACATCATTGTGATAGTGTGCTCGCACCTAATCAATGAGTACCTGAAGTAAGTGTGAATTGAAAACAGAAAAAATTTAATTACAATTGACCATTCGAAAATAACTTCAGAGAACACGCAAAAAGCACGAGAACGATCAGCCTTCATCGTCAACTTTTCCGATCTCTAATTTGCCAGGTAAATAAATCATCCGAGTGTTCTTCATCATAATCTAAGGCAATCTACCCGATTATCACGACGTATTTTCCGCTCGGCGTCAGCGTCTTTTCGCCCATTTTCGGTGAGGGTTATCCATGTGATTTTTAAGAGCATCCTCGATTCAGGACTCAACTTTGACTGGGTTCCAATCCTCAGTCCTACGATGTGCGTCTCCCATCCATTGTTCGACCCACTCATTCTCATATTTTGCATGTCGGAATACAGGTTCTGGTGATAAGGACAAAACAATAATAACTCTTCCATAACAGATCACGATTCATGCAGATGATGGGAATGGGCAGATGCGTAAGTTCATCTACAATGGAAGAATGCAGCAGACGGAAAAGCACCGCAGTCTCTCAACCCGCCTTCTTGAAGGATCGCAGATTTAGTTATCCTATGTAGCGATGCTCTCTTCCTTCTTATATTTTCTGACCTTGAGTGATCTTTTTTCAATCGGATTATTATTTGCGTCTTTTTTCATTGACATTATGTCTGATTGCTCTTGAATAAATACATTGTAGTCAATTCTCGGTTAATCCTGGTCAATTCAATATAAGGGGGTGCGCGATTGAGAATCACTAAACACTCGAAGCGCACAACGATCAATTGATTAACGTAGACGCGCAACTGATAACAGAAGAAACACGCTATCGATTGGTCCTCTTCTTTACTGCCTAATTCATAAGATCAGCCTGTTCCTTTTATCACGCTCGTTTCATGTAACTGAAGTCCATCCATTCAGAATGTTACTCGGAGCGTCTGTTTTGCTTGCCACGTTGAGCATTTCAAGTTAGTATTATTTTCGATTCGGGCACCGAGCTTCGTTTTTTGGTTGCAGATGCCAAAGTCGAGTTCACTTACTCGACAATGTATGACGTCTTCGACTTTCCGGGAGGCGTAGAAGTGACTCTCATTCAAAATCACTCATAAACCGTTTTTATCAGATTCCCCTTCCACGTTGCGATACTGGTTGTTTGCTCTACGCGTCAATTGGAGGAGTAAACGACCCGAGCCAATACATTAAAAATCTGATCATAAATGACTCCGTCAAGGGGAATATTCAAAGGTTATTCAGAATCAATGGAAGCGGCTAAAATTAACTTTTCAGCGTTGCTGAGGTGGCAACCAATTTTCAGCCAGGAACATCGCAGAAACTTCCTCTCGAAATAACTGTAAGTTCAGGCACACCTTACCATAGTTAGATTGAGATCTTAGCAATGTATAGGCACCCGGTAAATACTCAATTAAAAATCTGAACGCTCCAGCTGACACTGCGAGTGACGTCACTGTGTGGATAATCGATCGGACTAAAGGTAAAATGAACAATTTTTTCAAAAAAATTTGTCAACCTTGTCTCCAGAAAAACATCAAGCATTTCAGCTCAAGCAATTGAATACGAGATTTACGATGCCGCATACATGGGACGAGTTCCTTCCATTCCGAAGAATGTGTTGACAATAATGGGCGCCGCGAGATTCACAGTGTATGCAGATAAGGGAGAGGTGAGAGGGAAAACGAATGAAACAGAAGATGGACGCATGAGTTGTAAGAAACCGAAAAAAATTCTAGGCTAATTCGTACACTGCTTGGCAAGCCGGATTTGATAACGCATTGAGTCAGAATCCAGATCGATGCGAGTATGTCATCAAAACGTGAGTATTCCATGACACTCCGGACCTTTCTCACTTGAAATTGCAGAGACGACTCGGAGATTAACGGATTCAAATTTCCAGTAGATGCACCGATTATTTCGTTTGTTTTTGACCAGAAACAAATTGTAACGGTTAGAGCAGATTACAGCTATCGTGAGTGTCAATAATTTCATGAAAGTGTAATCACACCCAATGGTTCAGTGAACACTCGCAGCATGTCCAAAGAAGGATTCATCACTTCACCGGGATACCATGGGTGCAGTAGAATCGATAAAAATCAGGTTCTAAGTGTCCTACGAAATAGAATAATCGGACCATCTACAGGTGCACAGGTCTACTTCGTATCACAACAGTGACCAAGTCGAACTTCACGGCGAACCGGAGTAAGTTATCCATACTATGAAATGATTAATATGAAAAAGACAAATTATTTCTAGTTTCTACCAAGTAAACATTGACGCGATTACTGACATCGATGATGATCATTTGATTGATGTGATGGATCTTGCTAGTGGAACGACGACCAAGTAAGTGGCCCAGTTTGACCATTAGCATGTCCATCTTCTAGAGTCGGCGGTAAAAGAACTGATACTGCTGTGACTTTGCCGAAAGCACAAGTGAGTTTCCAGTAAATTGATGCATACATTTGATTTCTTTCACAGATCATGGCAATTTACTACAAGGATATGGCTGCACCGCAATCGTTCCTGATGCGCTACACGACTTCGTTGAAAGGTCAAATCACAACTACTACTACCCACTACCGCACATCATCGGGTAAAACTAAAAACAATAATTTTTCTAGTTGTTGGTACTATAGTTCGCTTAGAGTGCTTGATAATCCCGGCATGATCGACCTGACTCATTATAAAATTACAGATGGAAAGTTGCAGACCACCACTTCTACTTTTCAACCATCAACCAGTGCTGTAGGAGTAGCGACAGGTGAGATTTTTTTAACGAGAGAAACGTGAGGAACATTATGTACTGCAAGAATGCAATGACCCTTTGATCTTGAGAAGTGATTACCGGACGGGAAAGGAGAATATTGCCCGAAAATCAAATTATCCATTTCAGCTGTTGCAGCTTTTGCTGTCGTCATGTCGAAATTGCTTGCACTTAGAGATGTTATGCAGAATAATTGAGTCAGATCGATTGTTTGTTCGGTGCTACGTGCTTGTTTCTATTATTGTTTTGGCATAAATTTTATCAAATACTAAATTCATGTTTTGGCGCCCTTGAAACAATGAGCGACCGCCACATTGCCCTTGGGCTTTGTTCTTACACAAAAATGAAGGAAAAAGAAAATATGAAAGGATTGATTCAATGGTCTAAGAAGAGATTGGTCGCTCTTGAAAACATCAGCTCACCATAATTACACCTTCAACTCCCGCAGCGCGTAATAGATTTAGTCTCTCACTCTCGCTGCCGCTTTTAGTCACTTTTACTCTCTTGGTCGTAAGATGAATACCACTTTTTATTTCATAATTCATCAATTTGTCGATACGTTGCTTATTTCACCTGCTGGGAACTTTGCACTATCGAGAAAATAATTATCACCAGGTGTTTTGAGCACATTCAGCCTGTCTGAGCGGTTCACTGTCATTTACTTCTTGCTCGGAGACTGAATCTTGCATTTCACAATTTGCACCAACTGGTAAATATCTTGCAGTTTCACATGATTGAGTTTATTAATACTGGTAAGTTATTTTCCAAAATTATTTCAAGACATTACCAAATCTTTCAGTTCCTGGAATCCTTTTCAATGTCTTCTTACTCTATCTGATCAAACGATTCTCACGTAAAGATCTAGGCACATACAAGAACCTTCTCACTGTTTTCGCGATATACGACATTTTTCTAATTTTCTTGCATGGAATAATCAGCGTTGTGAGTTTTTTTGCCATTTTTAAATGATGTTTTGAGTTCAGAGGGCAGTTGCGACTGGTGAATTATACGGTGTAATGTCGACCATCTTTCCTGAATCCTTGGTAAAAATATTTCCATTGAGTCTAACACGACTTTCTGATTCTAGACGTCCGTTTCCATCTATGGCGCGTGTTTTATGGTACCATTCTCACTTCTCAACATTCACTTCATCTATCGATATTGGGTAATTCGATGGTTCGTTCTTCCTTTTAACGATTTTCGCAGCAAATTTAATTTAGTCACTTCTGGGTGGTACTTTTTTCGAAACCCCTTTTTATCGCATTCCTTGTAACTTGCGTTTCTATATTTACATCAATATGGTGAGCGAACTTTTTATTCTCAATTTTTGGTATTACTTCATAGGTTTTGTCTCTGTCAGTTTGGCCTGGATACTAACCAACCGGGATATCTCGAGGCTCGTTTGATACTCGCCGCCGTCTATAATCGCACATACATCGACGGCTGGTTTCTGTTTCAGGTACTACTTATACATTCATGAATTCTGTTGCAAGAAAAATCAAGACATTCAGCAAAACGGGCACATCACTCTGAGAACAGTGTGCAACCTTATTGCATTCGATGTGATAATGTTAGTAATGTCAATGGTCTCAGTCATATTGGCAGTGCTCACCTTCAAATGCATTCGAATGGAAACGTCGTTGTCCTCTTACGCCCGACACTCGCAGTTGAGAATTCTCTTCGTACTGAGCATTCAGGTGATATTAAATTTATTGCAAATATCCAATGTAAAAAAATAAATTGCAGACGCTTGTCCCATTCGTCTTTGTCTACTCTCCCTATTTGATGCTTTTTAACCTTCCACTGCTCGGTTTCCGGACACCTTCTTTTGCAGGTAGTAAATAACGAGATACTTACCTTGAATACCTTTGATTGCAGTCTCCATCACTCCGTTCGTTCACTCGATATTTCCAATGCTCGATGCATTGGCGGTCATTCTTCTCATGAGAGACTACAGGTGAGAAAGATTTCACTCACTCGGCTTTTCTCGCTGAGCTTTCAAAAGGGTGCACGGCTGGATTATAACAATTTTCTCGGAAATGACATCTCGGAACTTTTTGAACAAAGGATAATTGAATCAAGTTCCAGAACTCCTTTGTTCAAAAAGTTCCGAGATGTCATTTCCGAGAAAATTGTTATAATACAGCCGTGCACCTTCAAAAGTTTATTCCTTTCCGTTCAGGCACGGAGCCCGATTACTAATTTTTGGTAGAGAAGATCAAGTTGCTCCCAGCCCCATGGTATTTTCTCACAATACGGATAGACCTTCCGAGTTTCCCTATGATGACGTTCCATACTGTACACCTGACCCATCTGTCCATGTCAGCAAATTCTAAGAGATAATAATATATTATATATATATAAATTATAAAATAACATGTTTACTTAGAGACCGCAAGGTAATCTGCCGAATCGAGTGAAAATGGTTGTTCATGTGTTCAGTGTGTTGGTATGGGTTCGAATAACATTGTGTTTGTCGATATCTCATCTCTATCAAAAGTTATGCTCTGAAAACCACGCGCGCAAGGCACACCGTGGGAGAGGGAGAGATCGGGTGAGAGGGAAAGGGGGAGGAGCCTCTCTCGCGTGTGTCTCTCTCCCTCCCCCCGCCCTCTCGCTCCCCTCTCCCCGCGCTTCTTTGCGCATCTTGCACAAATCAGGGGAAATAGCTATAATTCTAATTTCTTTTGTAAAATTCCTCATAAATTCTAATTTGTCAGTATCACGTGGCCCATTGTAATCCGATCACTGGAAGGCTTCTAAACGCCTATTCTGCTCCTTTCATTATCGATTTTGACCTACTCAAAGTTGTCAGATCAAAATGGGCCACGAGCCCTTTGTGGAGGCACTTGATAGCTACCGAGAGCGCTTTAGCTTGTTCTATTTGATCAAGTATTCGAATTGTGCATCCTCGTCGCAGGTTTTGGGGGAAATCGTACTCGGTGAAAGTGGGCGGAGCTTGCGGTCTCTATGTTTACTCACATATTTGGATCACCATTACTACTCATCAACGGGTAAATGGGTTTAAATCCGAGCACAATCTATCGCGAAATGCCTTCAATAATTAGTTATAATGACGGTACATAGCAGTGGTGAACTGTGAAGATTGCATATTATGGCTTATGGAAATGAATAGTACGGTAGAGAAGTGCAATCTAACGAACAGTGTAGATGAGTGAGAGTATATCATCGTGAGTACCGACTAGATTGTACAAATCAGCGGGTTCCACCTCCACGTGGTCATGCGACTTTTCGAATGTCTCGAAGAAGACCATCTCCTCTTTAGGATCGACATAAGAGGGAAGGTCTCTGTTACGGAGCCAAGGGACCTGCAAGTGTTATTCTTTTAGCGCTCTTCTGATGAAACAATATTTATTCGATGCTGAATAACTCACAAATTCATTGTAGCTGTAGATGACTTGGAGATGAGTCGCCCACACGTACATCTTCTCTTCTTCGCGAACAATTTCATAACTGAAATAATTTTCATTTAAACTAGAGCTCTATTTTGATGGATTCGAAGCTCACAGAGGGTTGATCTTCTTCCCCCACTCGGGATGATCGAGTTCCTTCATGAAGTTCATCGTGGGTCCGTCGATTCTCAGCTTGAAATGAGTATTCGTCTCTTCCTCGATTCCTTCACACACGACGTCGTCGAGCGATGAAATGTGAGTTAGCTGCAATTATAGTCTGTAAACACAAATTCAACGTCACACGTCACAAAAAATTACCGGATCCATGTACTTCTGGATCAGACCCCTCCGTGCAATCCGAACTCTCTGGAAGTAGCCTCGAACAAGGTCAGGAGCGAGGTCCTGCACAAATCTTACTAATTATTTCCATTTTCAGTCTAATTTCACTCACTATGGCAGTCCTGGAATCGGTCAAATACTTCTCTGGATCCCCCTTCAATGTGACGAGAAATTTCCCCGTATTTCTCGGTATTTCCTCCTGTAATATTTTCCGTTTTTCACATTATCTCTTCTATTCTTTTCATCGCAACAACATGTGTTCTAAATCTTCTTTTGGACTTTGCAACGCGATCATGTTGCCTACGGTATCTCACCAAACAGCGAATGAAGGGTGCGAGCTCGTGTTTGAACTCGAGGATGCTCTCAATCGCCATCTGAAAAGTGAAAACATCGAACACCATGGCAACCCGAAACGAAACGCTTATCTCCTCGCTAATTGTCCGCCACTACTTCGAAGATATCATGTGAGAGGGAAAGAAGACGAGAGAAAATGAGATGATACGTTGAGGATCATACATCTTAGTGCATTTTTAAACAATCGAATAAAATTATGCAAGTTTGAATTTCTATGAAACAAGAACCCCGTTCAAAAAGGATGGTCTACCAACTCTCCGTGTGAAGCACAGAACGAGTATTGACGAAAAGGACTCACCTTTCTGGGAACGACAGCTTTTCGGAAAGTAGTAGTGAGCGCTTTTCCGCACATTTCAGTCGACTGCAGTGAAGTCGACTACAAATAATGAGAGTCAACAAGAGAAATAGCAAAAAAAGAGATATGACGAAGCCTACACGAATGGGAAAAGTAAATGGGAAAAGAGAACGACTAATTCGCAGTTGTGCACGCTTTCCTTTTCCTCCAGTCTCAGCTCACGTGTGACTGAAATTGAAGAGTGAAGAGAGCATCTCTCATTTCTCCTCTGCCTCCTCTTATCCTATCGTGTCATACGCTCGATACTCTCATGGGGGCTAATTAGAAAGGAGGAGGAGACCAAAAAGCCAATCGATGAAGTAAATCCGAGGCAGTGTTCACGAAGCGCGTAGCAGGAGATAGTACGAAATGAATGGAAGCGATTAAAGTTGAGCAGACTGCGCTTGAAGAGAAGGAAGACGCTCGTTGCTAAGGGGGAACATCATAGCTGCCGCGTAATAGCCTTTCCTCTAATGTGAATCTTCCTTGCAATTACTTCTTTCGAACTCAGCTGAGATGGTTTACCTTTATTCGAATTTCACAAGCAAACACAAATTTGGCTGCTATTTCAACATGAACGGACCCTTTCAAATTGTTTGAATTCCAGGCATAGCTTTGTCTGTTTTCACATCAGCCGATCCTGGTTCGTATGCGGATATTTCATTGATTGCAAAGAGTCCCATGGACGTGATCGCAGCAACGAGAAACAGCGTAATTGCACAGTTAATGAGCAGTGGAGCGTAGTAACCACCGATCTGTAAGTCAATCAGAGTTTATTAACAGTCAAATTCTTACTCTCAGGAAATCCAAGACATTTTCGTGCATTCTCGCTTCCACGTGCAACCAGAATATGGGAGCAATCGAGTTGGCGAGTTGCGATGATTGACTGGAATATATAATTTCACCTTTGCACAAACTGGTTTGATCTAACGTTACAATGCTGCGAGCGTATGCGAGATTCAACTGCGATCGAATATCTCCGTGTATCACGATTCCAAGCGTCTACAATTCGCATAGAGGATCGAATTTTGCTCCATTGCCATACCGGATTCACTTTCCATTCCATCGGGCGATGCTTTGTCTCATCTGAATGCTGCCCAGTGTAAAGAGAGCTGCAAGGGATTCTCATTTCATCCATCATGAATACATTCTTACCTGACTTCCTTCGGTGCCCGCAGCATATGAGGCAGTGAGAAGAATAAAGGAAATGGAACTCGACCGAGTCGGCCTGAGCAAGAACGATTCACTGACCTATCAATTGAGGGCTCACCTGGGAAAACACCTAGCGGATAGAATCCTGGTGGCAGAAATACCGTTGGCCCATAGTGAGAACCGTTGCAACAATTATCGCAAAAATTATCGGCTGAAATGTGTTTCAAATCGAAGTTGAATAATGAATCGAGGTGCAAGTTTACGTCTGGAACATTCAACATTTGCACAAGTCGGTTCAATAGGATTGTAGATGTGCTCTGCCGGACAAGAGGGATAAGTCGGAGCATAATCCTGCACAAAATCTCTGATCCTCAGAAACGTTTGATACCCGTCTCACCACTCCCTCAACATTCGCGTAGCGCATTCCGATGTTCTTATCTGCATTCGTATCGTAACCGTCGTGCATTAATTGAAAATTAAAGGTAGGGATGGAGTCGTGAAAGCTCTCCTCATAGAATTCGAGATCAAATTTCCTGAAAAAATAAATGAACATATTTTAAATATGAACACGCACCTAGCAACAAACGCATTGAAAATACAAAGTTTATCATCATGCTGGAGAAAATGTTTGTTGAAACCTCCTCCTGCGGTATACATTTTATTTGTGTATGTCATTATATTTGCAGTTTTCCGAAATATTCTCACCATTGCACTCGTGAAACTGTGCCGCATCACCCATGAACCACTCCATTGACGGCTTTCCTCCATAGGAAATCATCTTTTCGATATTCGAAATGTTTCCCTTTCCGGTACTCACACGATATTCGGGATCGTACGTATTATTGTACTGATGGAATTTTTTTTCGGATAAAAGTAAGATCATACTCACGAGTGGCAAGAGTCCAGGATGGGGATAGTCTGGCAGTTTGTATCCGAACAACGTACCGTGCATTATTTTTAGAAAACTCTGGATCTGTTTGTGTATTTACTGAAAAAGTTAATCGAACAAACCTTGGTGAATGTCGATGTCTGTAGTGAGATTAGAGGATCATCGAATGAGTGAAACAACAAATCTCCAGCTTTCACGTATCTGAAAGTGTTCTCTAATTTACGACAGCACTGATCCAGACTAACTGCAATGGGGCGGAGCCAGTCACAAGTGTAGACACATCCAATATGGTTGAAATGAGAGGATGCATGTCGTTGTTGAGAACCAAGTAAGTTGTTGCCTGTCCAATAACTTGATTAGCAACCATTTACTTGTTCTCTTGCCGCATAGGCTGTGTTTGGCGTCAATATTATGTCATTTTCCGAGCAAATTGCGCACGACATGGAACTGTTGAATATCCAGTGGCGATGATTGCGGTATCTTCAAAATAAATTGAATAATGGATATACCAACGCATGCACTAACATTACTTCGGTTCCATCGTTTGACCACGTCAGATTGTCCTTTCGCTCCCTTCCACTGCAGTCTACATTCAGTAAAAAAATTAAAATAAAATGAGACTCACACATACGCGTAAGGACCAATCTCGAGCACTCGCGGCATTGCTCCTTCGTAGATCATCTGAAAGAATTGAATTTATACGTGCAATAGATGAGCAATGCCTCATCAGGATTGGTTATATTCCAGAGGTAGAAATTGTAAATGATATCAGCCGGAAAATCGGCCCACCAACTCGTTGCAAGTGGCAAAGTGCCGTCTTCGTTTTGACTGAATCGCGGATTCCACAGTCGAAGAGCACATGAGAAATAACCTCATGCGGAAAATTTCAGCGAGTATTCGTGGGAAAGCGATGAATTTCACATTGAGCATAACGATAGATCCAATGAGTGATGGAATCATCACAAGGATAATCCATCGCCGCCGTGTAGATTCTTTGTCTGTCATCTCACTGTGAGAAGGGGCGATAAATGAGACACTGTTTGCATTGAACTACTTGATCAACAACGCACGCGACATTGGTATCAACTATGTCTATTGCACAGGAATGTATGATTTCTGACCCCGCAATAGTCAACGAATAAACAAACGATTTTGTTGTGTGAATTCCAAAGTCGCATTCAGTACAAAACAAAGGGTGTTTATCGTAATCGAAGCTGTGGTAGATGCAACGGTGATTGAATTTATTGTCATTGGCTTTATCGTCCTGCTGATTGATTTCGAGTAGTATGATTCACTGCGACTTCCGGAGTGGCTGTACTGTCATACATAACAACCGATTTTTTCCGAATTTTCTTTGTAAAAGAGCGCAACGACTGCTTGATCTGAATGAAATTGAAAATGTATGTTTAATCGAATATTGCAACCTCTTTGTTATTGGTCAGATAAACAATTGCGTTAGTCGATGTATTGAACAGTGTGAAACATGTCGTAATTCTGAATCGGTATTTTCTACCCTTAATCAAGAGAAAGATACCCATAGAGGTAGAGATTGCTCGTTCCGCTCAGAATCATCGGCATAACTCGGACACAAACCCATACGAGCGTATAAATCAACGCCATCACCGCGAATTGAATCGCAAAACTGCACGAATCGTCGTCAGTGGTTGGTTCAATGACCCCTGACTCACGTGTATTCTCGAGCTCTTCTTTTCCCAATATTTTGACTAGCTTTATACATCATTATTGCTATCTGAATCACGTAATTTTAAATGTTGATTGTTTCTTTTCCCACCGAGCTGTACGCGATAAGTGGAGTAACGGATGCCGTTCCGTTCAGAGGAAGATCGAACATATTCGAGTAGTTTGGTATTCCAGATATCTCGAGGTAAGTGTAGGTGTACACAGAATAAGTGAACGAGAGCCTGGGAAAAATGAGGATGAATTGCCAGCTATGAATTGTTTTGTTCTCTAGCCTGTTACCTGCAACAAGGAAAGATAAATTGTGTCATCATTGATAATCCGAGGCTTGCGATTATTTGAATGAGAACGAGGAAGACGACGATTTTCCGTGTGAATATCGTGTATCGGTAGAATAGGACAGTGACAAATCTGAATGCAATTTTTGAACGTAAATACTTCAGCGCAACGATACCGATCGATCGCAATCACAATGTGAGAGAGAGTTCCGTAATACCAGCTAATCATTAACAATGCATCGAGCACTTTTCTCCCATCTTCTACAGAGCTTTCCGGAAAAAGGTAATCCTTGAAATATGGGAAGTTCACGAAAAGGTAGGCAGAAACTTGAAACCTGAAGGAAACAGGATGGTGCGAAATAGAATAAATGAAGAAAGATCATTAACGAGTCATTGACGATTGTTGCAAATGAGAAAATGTACACGGGATTGCGCTGAAACGAAAGAAGCTAAGGGCGGAACAGATAGACAATTTTTTTACCGATTGCATCATCTTCGAGTAGATAATTGCGATTGCCACAAGCACGTTGACAAATAACTGAAAAAAGAACGATAATTTTGAGGCATCATTTATTTTTTATAAAACTCACCGCGATAATAGAAATAGCTGCGAGAACGAGCCCCAGTACGATGCTGGTCACAGACGTTGCCATCTCCCCTTCAACTACTCGTGAATTATGAAAGAAGGTGTGAAAATAAAGTATAAAGGTGAACAATGTACGTGATCTTATTGACCGATCACACGATCGCCCAGCGCAATGTGAGAATATCTATGACTCTCAAACTCCCCGAGGTAAACGTACTTTGAAGGTCATGCGAATTCAACAAAACGATTTATTCCGTGCGATTCTCTGACTGTTATTACAAGAATTTGTGCTATTTTATAGATTCAGAGAGGAGATAAAATCGCACCTCCAAAATGAAAAAAGTCTATCTTGGTTGCACCACATCAGAACGATTCAAAATGAAAACTTTCATTTTTTATTTAATCTTGGATTTCACAGTCGCAACTCTCACAACTCTTGCCTTTCGCTGATCTACTTTTACAGCGAATATTGTAGGCCAATGTCCAGAAAAGACTCGGTACAACAAGGCTAACAGTGCGAGTATAGCAATGATCGTGAGGGGAATGGCGATTCCGAGAATGAGCGATAGATTGAGTGTTGATGGCGTCGCAAATTCACTCGCAGATGGCGCCAAGCAGTTGCACGAATTATTTGTGTTCATAGTGTTTGAGGCGGAGAGTCCTTCAAACACTACCCCGAGATCCTTGAAGCATGCGGAATATAATTGTGAGAATCAGAGATTGTTACCGATCGTTGGTTGCACATCTTATTGTCATCGCAGATGAAGATCAAGGTGTCGAGCAATTGATGGGCGCCAATGGGCAATCGCATGGAGTCAAATCGCTCATCGTATACGATGCAACCGTACTCCTGAAGATACAATAAAAAAAAAGAAAACAAATAACAAACTCACGGTTCCAGATTTGGTCTGCAAGATATAACAGACGTGTCCTTCGCACTTATCAAAACCAGTTTCTGAAATGTGGTTCCATAATTTGAATGCGTCTGGGGTTTGAGAAGCGAAAAAAACCTTACCAACTTTTGCAGCTGTGCAGGTAATTAATCCAGTATCTCGCTTGTCGAGAGTGATATTTGATGTTCCGGGATACTTTGACGACGTTGAGCAGTTTTGCATCTTACTCAGCTGTTGAATATATTTCTAAAATTGTATGGACTCACATCGGTACTTGAGCACAACTCCGTAATGAAGTCAATCCTAAATTGAAGCTTGATACACATTCCAGCTGGGAAATAATAGTATAGTGATCCAGCGAAGACATCAAACTGCAATTTCAAAGATTACTCAATTCAAAACAGAAGATCGAACTCGCGCGAGTAGAGGTTTGTCGTTTTGACACATGTAGTATTGTGAGCTTCCCGTGTCATCCGTCTTGAATATAAATTATTTTGATCAATCTGTGCAACGCCAAACTGTGTGCACATAGCAGATTATAAAAAAATACCACTGCCAATCTGCTGTTTATGCAGAAATTTGATTGGCATTTCTCAATAATGCTCATCGAAGGATTAAGCTCCTGTAATACTCCGTCCATGCATCCATTTGCCAACGGAAGGTCGATGACGTTCACTGATTCCTGCTCGTTGCAAAAGTCCTCATTGCTGAAAAGGACTAACGAGGTTACGTCGCGAGATATCTTACCAAACACACAACACCACTCCCTCGAAATTACGACGACAGCCCAATTTCAGCTGCGTGAGCGGGAAATCGAAGCAACCCTGTAATTTAGCGAAACAGTCTGCGACGTAAAATGCGCTGGCTTACCAGAATGGCAGTAGTCTCATTCGAGTTTATTCGGAGGAGTTGGATGTTTTTTTCAGCACGATAGCAAAAAACTCCGGTGCACGTGCCGTTGCATCTACAGATTACAAACATCACACAGCAACAGATATTTAAATAACCCCTCGCTTCCAGGTATCAACGCCGATTGGACACATTTGAAGCACTCAACAGCAAACGAGACCTTGATGGTCGCGAAAATAAGGAGCACGCTTATTCGCCAGACCATGAACAACAAGCAAATGAATACATTGCAGGTGAATTCGTTGATATTTCACTCGTGAGAGACACTCGTTTGCTTTGGAAATCGATGATAAATGTAATTACAATTTAGTTACATTTACATTTATTCTTCAATTGTTTTTTCTGATCAAATTTTCCCTTGAACGGAAAGCGCTTTTTTTCACCTGTAAATTCCGATCGAAACAAAGGCATAACTACAGAAATTCCTGCTCTGCGAGAATTAATGAGAGATTCACATTCATATGCGAGTGGTTTCGATTCTAGGAGGAAGGTAGTTCCACGAATTCATGAGATGTTCTAACAAATGTTACTACAAATGTTGTAGACGGTACTTTTCAATCTCTATCCTGAAAGCCAACCTCTCCGAGCGAATGAATTGGATTGCCGATAGAGTTAGTAAGTGGTAAGTTCCATGGCGATCATCGAAATTTGAGCGTCCACTAACTTCCTTCTGGCTCTTCGTTGTGCTTTACTTTCCTTAGCTCCTGACTATTTTTATTACTCTTATGATTTTCGTATTTTTTGAAGCGGTAAAATAGAGTAGTGCTTCCTTGCTTCTCACCCAGGCATGGAAGAACGACAGTTTGCTGGGCTGATCATGTTCATGGTAAAATCGTTTCGCTCAATGTTCCGATGAACTGAAGATTCTAGTTTGCCGCTTTCGGCTTCACTGTCAACGTTGCTGTCGCAATCTCAATACCGCAAGTCTCATTTCTAGCCAAATCGTTCTTCGGAAGAGTGGCCAGAGTTCAGGTTAGTGTATTGTGGGAACTTTTTTTAAAAATTAAAATTATTTTTCATTCATTTATTTCAGGTTTTCTCCGGTGCATGTCATGGCGCGATCTTTGCATTTATCACAGCTCCCATAATTTTCTTGTGAGTTTCCTTACTCTTTCCTTCCGAAAGTGATTCCATTACTCGTACAAATCACTTGCGGAAACATCATTCCGCTAGATTCAATCAGCTATTATTTTATCGAAAACAAAATAAAAACCACATTCAAACTCTTTTACTATATTTCAAGTTTGAGTTTAGCAGCTATCGATCTTCTGTGCTTCAAGAGATATTTTTCAGCAGCATTTCATTCCTCGAGCAAAGGAATATAACTGTCTATTTCGCGTTCGCACTTGAGGTTCGTTTATGCATTCAATGTAACTTTAAAAATTGCCAGTTTGTCTACGAAATCTCATCATACGGTCACGTTCTTCTTGCCGCCAACAGGTTCATCGTTCTATTCTTCAATCTAGAGCAGAGTTCTCTGAGAGTTCCAACCTGGGTTTCAATCAATTTTTTTGAATGTATTTACTTGCTCTTTTTAGCTGAAGATTCTAATAATAGTAATACCCATTATCTTTTCTGAATTGGTATTGATTGTGACTTATTTTATCGGTAAGAATCCAATTACGGTAAAGTAAAATTTTAATCCCACAGTGAATTGTGACTACTACCTCGACACGACTGTTTGGGGTTATATTTTCGACGAAAATCCACGATGCATCGATTTCCGACTGTTCACTAGTTTCACCCGCTATGCGACTATGCTCGTTCTCGTCGCGATTCTCGACATTGCTTGCATTATCAAAGTGCGACATCTTCAGGTGAATCACGGTTTATTGAAGTGCGTTTTATTGCCTTTTTTTAGAAATCTCGCACAAGTGTGGTTTCAAATAAGAAAACTTCTGTAGAACATCGACTACTCTACCAGGCATCAAGTCCAGTCATATTCCGAGCTAATATTTCTATCTTAGGCATGTGCCCAAGCTTCTCTCTTTCTCGCAGACATAATGTCCGCTTTCGTAATTCTTCCTCACTTCACTAATAATCAGTGGGCTCAATTCTTTCTCGCAACCGTCGTTTGGGTTTCGGCAATGGGCGCTGATGGGTTTGTTTCTGTGCTAAACGAACGAGTTCCAAAGTGAGAATGAACATCTTTTCTGCCAGGTTGATGATCTTCCTCTTCAATAAAGAAATACGTCTTGTCGCGTTTCGCAAAGTATGTTCAAAGTTTTGTGAATGCAGTGAAAATAATCTTATTTCAGATCTTCAGAAGAAACTCTGCTTCGATTGTGACGACGATTACACGTGAGAATACTTTGTTTTCGATCAGAAAGTAAACTTTGATTGAACATTGCAGGAAGTCGAAACGACACATTGCACCTCTGATTCTCTCGCAAAAAATGATTAATAGGAACATGAAACAGTGATAAACGTTCACACTAAATGCTAATATATGTGTGCAGATGATTTCGAACACGAGAGTTGAAATACGGAATAGAAACTAACACCTGAAATGTTGCAAGTGACCTTGAGAGATCTCAGTACTTTCTCAGAATTGAAAGTGTTTGTGTGAAAGAATTCAGAATAGACTCTCACAGGGGTACATAAATCCACGAATGTTGTTAGAGATCACTCTGTCTCTTCGATCTCTATTCTGAAAAGCGAATTATCTCGCGTTCGAATGAAATGGGCAAGGTCGGGCGCTGGAAAGTAGTTAGTTGGAAAGTAGTAAGTGCTTGACAAAAAGTTGATTCTGAGGATCAGCACGTCTCTCTCCATCACGTCATTTGTTGTTGTTTTTTTGTTATGAAAGATCACATTGCTTCCTCTTCCGCTTCTCGAAATCCACATTTGGTGTCAGTGTCTGCTTGTGCCTGAATGTAGTTTCGTGAAAAATAATCCACTACGTCATTTCCGCAATGGAAAGATGAATCTTGGCTGGTGCTACAACATCTTCTGAAGCTCCGTTGGCGATGGAAGAGCGGCAGTTAGCTGGGTTGATCATGTTTCTGGTATGCACATTAGTACGACAACGGATTATCACTCAGCTATCCATGTTCAATATATTTTTGATCGATTCAGATCGCATTCATCGGCTTCTCAGTCAATGTTCTCGTCGTTTTCGCAGTGCCGCACGTCTCTTTTCTCGCCAAATCGTTCTTCGGTAGAGTTGCCAGAATACAGGTATGATATTTTGAGGGGAATTCGTTTAATTATATTTTCAGGTCATCTCCGGGGCCTGTCACTGCGCCATTTTCGCATTCATCACCGCACCAATTATTTTCTTGTGAGTTCCCTTCCGTTTCGCCGCAAATCCCATTACTCGGCCACAATACCGAGAAACCATCAGAATGAACAAGATCAAGGTCAAACTACTAAAATTGTCCGATTTGGAGAATAAAATAACTGAAACTCTCTAACTAATCTTTCAAGTTTGAGCTCGTCTGCAGCCGCTTGTGATGATGGATCCGCAAACTGGTGAGCAGCAACACAATATATTTCATAGGACATTACTTGCTTCAGCACCATCCCCTTCCTCGAAAGACGAAATGTCACGGTCTACTTAGCATTCGCACTTGAGGTATGGTTAGTTGCGGTATTACCAGATCATGAAAATTATTCAGTTTTTCTACGAAATTTCCTCATACGGTCACGTGCTATTAGCGTTGAACAGATTCATCGTTCTATTCTTCCGTCTTGAGCAGAGGTCACTCAATGTTCCGATCTGGGTAAAACAACAAGACAGTCCACCCTAACGAAGTCAAATAGATCAAGCTGCTCTCAATCGCCATTCCACTGCTATTCTCTGAATGCGTGCTCGTTGTGACGTATGTTATCGGTAAGTTCCATGATTATCATTCCATCGATTTATTCCTCCAGAAGAATGTGACTACTACCTGGACACAACTGCTTGGGGATACATATTCGATGAGGAACCACGATGCGTCGATTTCCGTCTTTACACAAGCTTCTCTCGCTATGCGATCATGCTCATCATGGTGGCGATCCTTGATGTGGCTTGCATTGTGAAAGTACGGCATGTTCAGGTATACAATTGGTTTCTGATTAGAATAAGCAAACTAAATGTTTGCAGAAATCACGAACGAACGTGCCATCAACCAATAAAACCGCAGTGGAGCATCGATTACTTTATCAGGTTTCCATTCGTCGTCGACACATTGACTGAGTGTTTCAGGCCTGCGCTCAAGCGTCACTCTTCCTTGCCGATATCATTTCCGCATTCGTAATTCTCCCGCACTTCTCGAGTGATCAATGGGCGCGATTCTTTCTCGCAACCGTCGTTTGGGTGGCAGCTATGGGCGCGGACGGGTTAGTTCACCGAATCCACTGTAGACTCCTTTCTGGCTGCTCCCATGAGAACGACCTAGCACACTTTCACTGAACTTGCAGCCTCATGATTTTCGTCTTCAACAAAGAAATACGTCACGCGGTCTTTCGGAATACGGGATGCAAGGTGTGTTATTCGTATGATCCTGATATCAAAACAAGGGTAGTACACCGATTTGCAAATTTCATTTGGGAAATTTCACTTGGGAAACTCAATTTATAGAAATGAAGAAATGAGAAATCTAATTATAGAATAATGCCACTCGGAAATGTCCGAATGGGAAGAAATAACTGGGAATGATCGGGTCGGAATATGCAATTGTGGATAATGCTTTTTGAGAAAGTGATATTTGGGAAATATTTTCTTGAAAATGTCTTTTTGGGAAGCATTTTTCAGATAATTTGAATCCGAAAAGTATCATTCTGGAATGCTGATAAACTTGATAAACCGGGTTACGATTAAGGATTACGGTACTTTTCTTACGGTAACGCTGTACGGTGATTGGTTTACAGTAGCGAGAAAGTGTATTTGGGTTACGGTAATTCAAATACGGCGGTTGATGTGATTGGAGGAGCTGTGCAGAACAGACACAATCACAAACATTAGTGTTTTTGAAGAGGCAGCGAAAATGTAGACCAGACAAAAAATGAGCGAAATTGACAGAAATTCAATTTCCAGAAAAAAATTTCCGAAATATCACTTTCCAAAAAAATATTTACATTCTGGATCATTCTCAGTTATTGTTTCCAAAGAGACCGGTTATTAAACCTTCTTTTTCACAATGGGATTTACGAAACCGTTGTTTCCAGTGAAACATATTCCGAAAATGAAATTCTCAAAAAATATTTCTCAAATGTAAATTTCCCAAATGAAATTTACAAATCGATGTACTACCAAAACAAGTCTTGATGCAGATCTTCGAACGTGCTCAGTCAAGGATCGTCTCCAACATGACAACGACAAGTGAGCAAAACGATTCGTTTGAATAAAAATAGTCAATTGATTCAGGAAGTCGAAACACAACCTACAATCTCTCAAATGCGTGATTGATCCGATTTTTAAATGTCAGGATTACAGCAGATTTTATTGATATTGCGATTGAGAACTCGATGAAACATTATTGGGTGCAATTATGGGTTTATGGATAACCAATCATTGGTCGACGATCTACATTGACCTTCTAATGAACAGCTTGCACACTGTGAGAGCGATTACGATTAGGATAATAAGAGCCAAGGGAATGCAAATTCCAAGAACGGGTGCCATTTTGGTGGGTGGCTCAGTAGGCGCGGGAGTGGTCGTGGTTGGTTTCTTTGTCTTCGGCGCTTTTGTCGTTGCAGCCGGGGTGGTTGCTGCAGCTGCCGCACGCTTCGTTCTCGTCACTGCAGTGGGAGAGGTCGCTTTAGCTGGTACGACAGTCGTTTTTGCAGGTGCTGTAGTAGTCTTTGGAACGGTCCCAGCCTTGGTTGCTGCAGTTGCAGCGGGGTTGGTGGACGTTGTAATGCACGATGACTCATTGAACGTCGCAAGTCCTTGGAAGACCACGTGCTCCTGAGTTAATTCGGTGAACAAATGTTGGATCGAAACATCACATTTCAAGCCGTTCACTCACCGACTGATTATTGCACATATTCCCAGCGCAAATGAATAAATTGGAGTCGACAGCTCGGTATGCGCCGAGTGGAAATCTCTTCTCATCAAAGCCCTCTCCGTACGTTATGCATCCGTACTCCTGCACACAATCATTCCGTTCGTTAAAAATATTATGGACAAGCAAACCGTTTTGAAAAATGGTGGCGATCGCTGAAGGATGAAACAAACGTGGCCAGAACATGTCCCATTAATGGTCGACTCTTGGAAAATAATAGATGATTCTCAATGACATGAATTGGATGCTTACCGTCCCCAATGGTACAATTGACAAATCCCTTCTTTCGTCCATCTAAAGGAAGCGTCGAATTCCCCGGATACTTGGTTGAAGTAGAGCAATTTTGCATCTGATTTGTTATTTGTTACTGCGTGATGCTTTTGCTGAGATCTTACGTGAAGACACGAGCATGTTTCAGTTATATCGTCCTTCGCTTTTTGAATTTTCAAGCACATTCCTGTTGGGATGAAGAATGGGTATGACCAGACGAATAAGTCGAACTGCATTAAGCTTTTGGGGGAAACGGGTGAAAACGACTTACTCTCGCCAGCACATTTTCGTCCTGTTGACAGTTATAAGTGGAATAATTTTCAATTTCTTTAGTTGAGAGTCCCAACTAAAATTTTCCTTTTTCAATCTTCTCTCACTGACAAACATACAGAAGCAATTCTTGTCTTCGAGCAGAAGTTAGAAGTGCATTTCATATACGAATGGAGACCTGAATCTAATTCAGATCCAGTGCGACAGTCCTTGACGATGGGAAGATCAACAATGTCCACTGCCGCTTCCTCATTGCACAAATTGCTCGTGCTAAAGTGAAATCTAAATTTCCATACTATTATAGATCTGGCACCAAATACACAGGACGGATCCTTCAAAGTTTCGACGACAGCCCGATCTCAGCTGCTGGAGCGGAAAATCGATGCAACCCTGTGATTCCATTTCATTCAGTAATGAATTATAGTGGACTTGCCTTGACAATTGTTGTCTCATTCTTCAAGTTTTTTGTCTCAACACGATAGCAGTAGCCACCGTTGCACGTTCCATTGCTCAGGTTAGCGTAACTTCGTAAATTAAATATGTTCATCGCTTACCTGCCACTTCCTGATTTCAGTGACGAATCAGTGCATTCATAGCACCCATCTGCCCATGAAATATCGATTGATGTGAGAAGAAGAAGAAGAAGGAGAAGCTTTCGCCAGTCCATGTAAAACTGACTACTGAGTTTCTAACAGATGATTATCGGAGGGAGAACCTAACAGGTGATTATCTGAATTCGGTGAATTCTGGCCAAATTTCATGTTTTGTAAGGAATTCGCAGAAGCTCCTCGTGTCTCGTGCACCACGATGAAGGTATGAGGACAATGACATTGATGTCTTGTTTGAATAGTTCAACTTATACACTTTCCTTCACTTAGATCATCGTTGCAGTACAACTTATGGAAACGATTGAAAACCTTGCAGTTTTAAAGAAATTATCAATTCGTACTCTGCAATAGATTATTGCATCAGTCTTCGCTTCAGTTTATATTATCAGAGTCAAGTGAGAATGACGAAAGTGAAAGGAAGCGTTCCATATCAGTCGAGCTCAATTAGATAAGAGCTGCTGGGCATCTCTTCCGCATGCTCCTTTGTGCGCTAAGTGTGCGATTTTAGGATAAGGCTCTCCTTCCGCCCAACAGACCATTCTTTCTCTCCCTCTCACTCATTGCAGCGTGTATTCTCACTCTTCCTCTGCTCTCTTGCTGCTTGTTTTCTTTCTTTCTCCTCCTCGCTTCATTCTCTCTTCACAGTTGTGCAATATCGCGCAAGAGCGCGTTTCGCGTCCTTTTTCAAAGAAACGGGCGGTTTCATAGCCCTTTCTCTCCAGTTTTTCTCCAGGTTCTTTCTCGTCTTATCAATCTTATCATTCGTCTTCCTCAGAATGGAAGGAAACACCTCCACTTCTCTGCTAATAGGAGATGAAAGCACACGAAGCCGTCCTGGACTATTTCGAAGACTCGCGAAATTCTTCAGAGGGTAAAGTTTCTCTGGAGAACACTTTGTAATTGTTTATTTTCAGTGAAAGCGATGAGGATAACACTGAACCCATCTCATTCTTTAAATTGGTGCAATTTTTTGTTTCACTTCGCGCTTTATTTTGTCTCGTTCAGTTCCGATTCGCTTCGAAAGGACAAATTGCAACGTACATCATTGCCTGCGCTCTGAGTCTCATTATCGGTCTTATAACACCGGCATATATTTATATAATCAGTCGATTGACGACTATTTACGTTAATGAAAAATCGGTAAGCACACTTTCTCACTTCTCTTTAAAGTCTGATGATGTTGATACCACTTCTTCAGCCTGAGGGAAACGATGAATTTTTGTGGAAAGTGTGGAAACTCGCATCTTTTTACTTCATGGGTTTCCTGCTAGTCATCGGTCTAGAATACATTCAGGTGAGCTTCAGTATTTCCGAATCATATGTGTTCTGCAAAAGTAGTAGGTAATTTGAGCTTATCAATTTTCTTTAGCACTACATGCTGACTTGGACTAGCGAGCAAATTGTGAAAAAGTGCCGAAAGTATGTTCGACGAAATGTGAATCAACTGTAAAATGATGGTTTCAGAGCATTCGTTTCTGCCATTTTAGCAAGAGATACATTGAATTTCTCTGCGAGTGCAGGAGAATTGAGTAGTCAACTTAGCAGGTTTGCAGTTTTTCTGCTAAATTCATCAAAATGAACCGATTCTTTCAGCCATGTCGATCGAATGCGTGAGGGATTGGGAGACAAAATTGGACTATTTATCAAGTATTTCATCGCTCAAATTTCATAATCTAATCAATCGGCTCCAGATCAATGGCAACTTTTGTTTCCTGTTGTACATTTTCGTTCATTCTCGATTGGAGGACAGCATTATTTCTGATATGGTCGGGTCCCATTTACATGGTCACTACCACGCTCATTCCTAAGGTATCCACGCACAGATTACTATAATTATCAGTTTTTAAGTTGTCGAAAAACGCAACTAACAAAGGGCTGAAAATATCCGAGGAAGCCAATGGAATATCGGAGGAGTGCATTCTCAACGTCAAAACTGTAGCATCATGCAATGGACAAAATCAGATGGTCGAGGTAATGAGTTTTTACTTGTTAGATTTATCATTTACTTTCCAGAAATACTCCGCAACACTTCAAAGAGGCGTTTCGGCTGCCGTTAGAGTGGCTTGGACCTCGGGTTTCATGGATGCTACCGCCAATCTTGTCTACTTCTCATTCAACAGTTTCGGGCTTTGGTGAGGTTTTTCTCCATTCTAGTCTCTTCAATCATGAGTGTCTCAGGTACGCGACAATCTCGTTCCACGAAGGTCGCGTCGCATCAGCCGGAGACGTATTCGCTGTGGTCTATCTCGCACTTGCTGGAACGAATAATTTCTGTAAGTTCATCTTCTTCTGTGTTTCATTATCTTCCTTGGTTCAGCTCGTCTCGGACCGAATATCTTTGCATTGATGAAGGCGAGAGTCGCAGCTGCCAAGATCTACGAAACGATTGACTCAGTAAGTGATGAAAAAAGTGAATTAGCAAATAACTCAGTTACTCTGATCCATTTGCTTCATCCATTAGATCAAAGTAACAAACCTTCATAGGCAAACAGTGATACCGATGAGCAATCACTGCCCCTTCTCGATCCCTCGCGATCTGACTTGAACGTGGAGTTCAAGAATGTATCCTTCTCTTTTCCATCGAGGTTCGAATGCCGATCATCGGTTTCAGTAGTCACATTTGTTGTGCTTCAGAGCTCAGCCCGTTCTCGAGAGTCTCTCATTCGATCTCGAACCTGGAATGTCTATTGGATTGGTGGGAAAGAGTGGCTGCGGAAAGAGCACTACAGTAAGACATCTGAAGTGAGGCAGTAATGAGGAGATTTAAATTCAGATCAAGCTGCTCACTCGATTTCTAACTACTGATTTTGGTCAGATTCTCTTGGACAATGTAGCTCTTGAAAAATATGACAAGAAAAAGTGGAGACAGGTCAGCGATTCGATCCATTCTATTTTTACTCAAGCAATTTCAAGATGATTGGAGTAGTTTCTCAAGAGCCGTGTCTGTTCTCCGGTTCCATCCGCGAGAATATCTGTCTCGGTCGACCTTTTAGTGATGAAGAAGTGGAGGAAGCTTGTAGAACTGCCTACGCACACGATTTCATTATGGGACTGGACAAGGTAATAACTTATCACAGAGTTACTCCCGATAATATCGCTCGCAAATCATAGAGAATTATCATTTTCAGGGATACGATACTCTAATTGGGTCTTCGGGAGTCTCTCTATCTGGTGGACAGAAGCAGAGGATTGGCATTGCGAGAGCCATCGTTTCCAATCCTCGACTTCTTCTTTTGGACGAAGCAACGAGCGCGTTGGATACAAAGTCAGAGAGAATTGTCCAGGTATGGATTTCATAATTTGAAAACAAGATGATTGAATTGCTCATAGGAAGCGCTGGACAACGCCACTCAAGGCCGATCCACCATAGTGATCGCCCATCGATTGAGCACGATCAAGAATGTGGATCGAGTGATTGTGATGGACGGTGGAAAAGTGGTTGAACGAGGAGGTTAAACATCATCAGAATTGGCCAACTTTTTGAGATATTTCAGGATACGCCGAGTTGCGAACGAAACCCGACGGAATATTCGCACGAATGGTCACCGAACAAGCGATCGAAAGGAGAAAATCGAGAAATAGTGTGAATGTAGAAGAAGAAAGCGACGATTCATTCGAAGAAGTGAAGGTTGATGTGCCTGAAGCAGAGATTTTCGTTGAGAAGGTATAATAAATATTTTATTCTTTTCATAATTCAGAATCTAGATCGAAGAGGAATCGTTCCCTTCAATGAGTGGAGGCCTGATAGCTCTCCTATCGAGAAACAAGTGTAAGACATTCATCGTCCTTTGCATTGGACTTCTTCGAGGAGTTGCGAGTCCGCTGTTCGCTGTTTGTTCATCATTCATGCCAACACTCTGTTCAACTGTCATTCCAGCTCCGTTACCTCTTCGTCTTCGGTTCTCTCGAAGACGATGACTACGAGACGCTTCTCTTCTGGTTGATGGCCGGAACGATGGCAGTGGGCGTGTACAACTTCGTCTGTCAGCTCCTTTCGGTACCCAACCTCAATTACAATCTCTATGAATCTCACCTATCTTCAGCAACCAATCTGCCAGTATCTCGCAGAGACAGCGATGAACGACCTCCGAGTCTCCTGTCTTCGATCTCTTCTCCATCGACCGATGGCCTATTTCGATCGCCAGTCAACATCTCCCGCTGCTTGCGCGGTCCTTCTCACTCAACAGCCACCGATGGCCATGTCGGTAGGCAATTTTACTCACTTTTACCTACTTTCACTTTGTAATTTTCTTAGTCGTTTGGACTTTTTTATTAACACTTTCAGATGGTCGACAATAAGCTGGCAATTGTCATAGACGGTCTCTCTGGATGCATTGCCATGCTTGTGCTGACTTTCGTTCTCTGCGGCCCGGCAGGATTTGTCAGTTCGTTCGCTTCTCAGTTGTGCTAATTCGATCAATCTAGATCGGCTTCATTTACCTCGTCACCTACATTCTCATTCTGATTCTCTTCGAGAAGTTCTCTGATAGTGCGTACAAGGAAGTTGTGAACGCGGACAAGTCGGGAGAGGTGCGACTTTCCTATTTTTCACCAATTATGAATAATTTTGAAGGCAGCACTCGAAATCTTCGACAATGTATCTACCATTCAGCAGCTTTCTGTGGAAAAATATTTCCAAGATAAATACGATGAAATTCTGCAGAAAAGAGATTCGCCACTAGCGAGGGTAAATTACTGTTACAGAAGAATTTAACAGTAGACTACTTTTTTCAGAAGATTCGATACCAGTCTATTGTCCACGCAACCAATGATTCCATCTTTTACTTCTTCGATTTTCTCGCTACTGGTTAGTATGCGTTTCTCTTCTTACTACTCCATGCCTTATCATTCAGCTATCGGCGTATACTTTGTCTACCTCGGCTATTACGGACCCAAATTGCTTTTTCTGGCTGAGGTATGGTTTTCTTTTCGTTTCCAAATTTATAAATTGCCATCACTCACCTTGTAGAATCTTCTGTCTACTGTCGGCTTCAAGACGTTCTCTATGAGTGAATCTTTCAAAGAAATGGTTTCTGCTTCCTCCGCTTCAAAGCTCGTCTTCAGTCTAATCGACCCTCAATTGGAGAAGGATGAACTAACACCTGCCACTCAATTCGTTCGTTTGGTTCTCTCAATAATTAGATTTGAGGCATTTACAGATTGCTGATGGCTCAGTAAAAGGCGATTCGCTCTCATTCTCTTATCCTTCTCAACCAAACAAGCGAGTGCTCAACGATGTTTCATTCAACATCGACCAAGGTTATTTCAATGGATCTGGGATTATTTACCGAGGCAATTCTAGCCCGATCACTAGCGTTCGTTGGCCCATCCGGCGGAGGAAAAAGTACACTGGTGAATCTGCTGGAGAGATTCTACGATCCCAGCTCCGGTCAACTGGTAAGGCTCTGTAATGATGACAATTTCATAAGAAATTTGCAGTCATTGGATGACACTCCCTTCACCTTGCTGACTCACTTCCAATTGCGATCTAACATCGCACTTGTGGGACAGGAACCGATTCTGTTCAGAGGAAGTGAGTATTCATAGATTTATTCTGCATTGAAACCATCTCTTAGCGATCACTGACAACATTCGTCTCGGAGTGGAGGAAGTCAGTGACGAGCAAGTGAGAGCAGCATGCAAACTGGCAAACGCAGTCGAGTTCATTCAAGATTTCCCCGAGGTTTGAAAGCTTTGAAACATTTTCGGGCAATTTGACATCCAGGGCTACGCAACGATGGTCGGAGAGAAGGGCCGCTCACTGTCTGGTGGTCAGAAACAACGAATCGCCATCGCGAGAGCGCTGGTTAGGAATCCGAAAGTGATTGTGCTCGATGAGGCAACGAGCGCATTGGATACGCAGAGTGAAAAGGTAAGAATCAAGTGGAAGAAAAATTGAAAACGCTGTGTGTTATTTTCAGGTTGTGCGAGTGGCATTGGAATCATCAGCCCAAGGTCGAACCTCTGTTATGATCGCCCATCGATTGGACACTATAAGGCATTGCGGTGAGCATTTAAATTAGGTATCAAAGCAAGATATGATTGTTACAGACGAGATTTGTTTCGTGGAAGGAGGTCGAATTGTTGAACGAGGAAGTCACTCAGAGTTGATTTCAAAGAGAGGAAAATACTACGAAATGACAGAGCAACAGAGATTGCATTAGCACAGTCATTGTAATAGTCCTTTTATTAGATATTTGTTGTTAATAGTATTCTTGATTCGTTATATTTGACTAACCTTGAACAGTACGAACGAATTGAAATAGTTCAAGTTGCTTTTGCATCTAGGGAATAATTCATTGTACCTTTTTTAAAAAAATTAATTGATTAATTTATGATTGCGTGAAGATCGGCGAACATGAGAAAGATCATAGTAAATTCTTGTGTTGTGCGCAGTGTCGTAATTGCGAAAATGACAGTATTGAGATGTTAATCCAAAGAGTAACCGAAATTTGACTGCAGCTGCTGACGCTTCATTCGGTGATTATGGGACACATCTATTGCACGTGCAAAGCTCATGGTTTCTAAGATTGGATACATTGGAGTCCAAAACTATGTTGCGTCATTATTATCCCCTCCTAATCTTCTCAAAGCGAGTAAGAATGATGAAACATCAAGGATCCGTTCCGTTATAGACTGCTTCTATTGATAAAATGTGCTTTAGCAGTGCAGCGCTGTGGTTTTCTTTGTTCTACGTCTGCTTATTCATTGATTCCTTCTCAACTCCACAAATTGCACTCCCCTTTCACTCCTCGCTCCTCTCCTTCTCCCTCCTTCCCTTCCCTTCCCTCTCCTCTCCTTCCTTTCTCTCCGTCTCTTCCTCTCTTCGTCTCTTCGTTGTGCAATCTAACGAAAGTACTCTTATCTCGCTTCCTGTCTAATGATCACTCGACCACTATTTCAATCCCCTCAGGTTCTTTTCTTATCAATCTTATCAATTCCATCATTGCTGCTCTTCAGAATGGACGAAAATCTCTCCACTTCACTCATTGTAAATGAGGAAAACTCGACAAATCGTCGCGGATGTTGGCGCAAATTTGTAGAAATCATCAATAGGTTTGTGTGCTCAAAATTTGCTGCAATTATTTCGTAATTTAGTGAAAATGACGAAGATCTCACTGACACTGAACCAGTCCCATTCTTTCAATTGGTCAGTATAATCGCGTTTTTTCACTCATCTAATCGCCTTTTAGTTCCGTTACGCAACGAGAAGGGACATTCTCACATACTGCTTTGGAGGTTTTGTTAGCATGCTAGCGGGACTGATACTTCCAGCCTATTTTTACGTTGTCAGTTTATTGACAACTCTTTACATCGACGAGAAAACGGTAAGAACGTTTGTACAAGCTAAATTAGGGTTTCGAAATCAATTTAGCCTGCTGGAAACGACGAATTCTTGTGGAAAGTTTGGAAACTCGCTTCATTTTACTGCGCTGGATTCTTCATTGCAATTACATTAGAATTTACTCAAGTAAGGGAACGTGCGATTTGAAATAAATCACATTTGACTTTAGAGTTACTTCCTCACTTTGACTAGCGAGCGAATAGCGCAAAAGTGTAGAAGGTTAGAAGTTTTTAGCCAATCTTTTTATTAACTCAGTTGATTCAGTGCATTTGTGGAGGCAATTCTCTCCAGAGACACGCTTAGCTTTTCTGCAAGCACCGGAGAATTGAGCAGTCAGTTAAGCAGGTTGTCCAGATTTTTTAGTATTCAAATAAACTAGTTTTCTTTTTTCAGTCACATCGATC
Source organism: Pristionchus maxplancki (assembly GCA_900490775.1). NCBI lineage: Eukaryota > Metazoa > Nematoda > Chromadorea > Rhabditida > Neodiplogasteridae > Pristionchus > Pristionchus maxplancki. The sequence continues at coordinate 45,422 of LS575260.1, forward strand.
GACTGAAGGATGGAATCGGCGATCGAATCGGCCTATTCGTCAAGTATTAACTGTTTTTTTAAAAAAAATTTTATAAGTCTATTTCAGATCATTGTCGACATTTGTTTCCTGCTGCATCTTCTCATTCTTCTTCGATTGGCAGACAGCCTTGTTCATGTTCTGGGCTGGGCCAATCTATTTACTTTGCTCCACACTAATCCCTAGGGTACATGCTCATTATCTTTTTCATTTGAAAACTTTATTTCCCAGATATCGAAGAAGGCAACGAAAACGGCTCTGAACAGATCAGAAGAGGCGAATGGAATATCGGAAGAGTGCATCCTCAACGTGAAAACGGTGGCCTCCTGCAATGGACAGAATCAAATGATCGAGGTTTTTCTTTTTTATCGTCTGATACATTTTCATAATTTGTTCTCAGAGATACGCCGCAATCCTTCAATCAGGAGTCCCTGCTTCGGTTCGAATCGCATTCTCATCGGGATTCCTCTATGCCATCGAGGAACTCGTTCATTTCACATTCAACGCTCTCGGACTCTGGTTAGTCATTGCTCATGTTCCTTGACACAACTGAAGATTTACAAATTCAGGTATGCAACGCTCTCCTACCACAGCGGACGCGTTGCCTCTGCGGGAGACGTTTTCGCTGTCGTATACCTCTCACTCGCCGGTTCCTATTCTTTTTGTGAGTATTTACTTCTTGATCTTTGATCTTTTCTCCTTGTTCAGCATTTCTCGGCCCAAGTGTCATTGTGTGGATGAAGGCGAGAGTTGCAGCTGCCAAGATCTACGAGACAATCGATTTGGTGAGGGTCGATTATTGATCGATTTATTTTATTTGTGATAGGGCTCATATTACAAACTAACTTGAAGGCAAAGAACGGAAAAGATGATGATGAGGAAATAGCCCTGCTCGATCCAAGTCGAACCGATTTGCACGTCGAGTTCAGAAACGTCTCCTTCTCGTTTCCTTCCAGGTTTGGTAATTGAATATCACTCATCTCTAAGTTTAATTCATAGAGCTCAACCCGTCCTCGAAAGTCTCTCATTCGATCTCGAGCCAGGAATGTCTATTGGACTTGTGGGCAAGAGTGGATGTGGAAAGAGTACCACGGTATAAAATGACTGCTCAGCAAACCTATCTATTATCCGAAATGTCAGATCAAACTCCTCACACGATTTCTGACAACTGATTTCGGACAAATTTTACTCGATGGAGTTTCTTTGGAGAAGTATGACAAGAAGAAGTGGAGACAGGTCAGTGATTACTTCAAATTTCATCCGGAAATCAAATTCTCCAGATGATCGGAGTTGTTTCTCAAGAACCCTGTCTATTCTCCGGCTCCATCCGAGAGAATATTTGTCTCGGTCGTCTCTTCTCCGATAAAGAAGTCGAGGATGCATGCAAAACCGCATTCGCTCACGAATTCATTTCGGCACTTGATAAGGTTGATTTTCGAGTATTCCATCTCACTGGACTGATCCTTCTCAGGGTTACGATACACTGATCGGCTCTTCCGGAGTTTCGCTGTCTGGAGGACAGAAGCAGAGAATCGGAATCGCGAGAGCCATAGTTTCCAATCCCCGACTACTCCTTCTCGATGAAGCAACGAGTGCACTCGACACGAAATCCGAGAGAATCGTCCAGGTATTTCATTTCATTACCTTGTTCAGGAAAAAAATTGCAAAATCTCAGGAAGCGCTAGACAACGCCACCCATGGCCGATCCACCATAGTAATCGCCCATCGATTGAGCACGATCAAGAATGTGGATCAAGTGATTGTGATGGAGAGTGGAAAAGTGGTGGAGCGAGGAGGTATTAGATGACTATCCTTTTCTGAGTAATGAGAACCTTGAATGAAGGATACGCCGAGTTGCGAACGAAACCAGACGGAATCTTCGCTCGAATGGTCACTGAACAAGCGATGGAACGAAGGAGATCAAGGGGATCAAGGGATATTCACCAAGTAGACAGCGATAGTTCTCTCGAAACAGTGACTGTCGATGATCCGGATGTGGATTTGATTACTGAGCAGGTTTGGGGAACTGGAAGATTTTATCCTGAGATTTCATTTACAGATTGAGGAGCAATCGTTCCCTTCAATGAAAGGAGGTCTTATTGCTCTTTTATCGAGACATAAGGGCAAGACATTCATAGTTATCTTCTTAGGACTTCTTCGTGGATTTGCGAGTCCATTCTTCGCTGTAAGTTGTTTTCTTTGACTTTATTGAAGCAGATTCCTCTGTTTAGCTCCGTTACTTCTTCCTATTCGGCTCACTCGAAGACGAAAACTACGAGTTTCTTCTGTTCTGGACGATGGCAGGAACGTTGATGGTTGGAGTGTACAATTTCTTCGCCCAGTTGATTTCGGTAAGTGTCATATTTATGGCATCATGCATACAACGAAAATTTCGTTTTCAGCAACCAGTTTGCCAATACATTGCCGAAACAGTCATGAATGACCTCCGAGTGTCTTGTCTTCGATCTCTTCTCCTCCGTCCCATGGCTTATTTCGATCGCCAATCAACATCTCCTTCAGCATGTTCGGTGCTTCTCGCACAGCAACCACCAATGACCATGACGGTAGGTGAACTCATCCTTTTCCTATTTCTTCCTCAATATTCGATCCTAAAATCTTTCAGATGCTCGATAACAAATTTGCTGTTGTTGTGGACGCACTTTTCGGATGCGCTGCTATGCTCATTATGACATTTCTCGTTTGCGGGCCCGTCGGATTTGTGCGTATTTAAACGTTTCGCTCAAATACCGCTTAAATGCATTTTTCTCTTTCAAGATCGGCCTTCTCTACTTGGTTTCGTTCATGTCCCTTCTGCTTATCTTCGAAAAGTTCTCTGATCGCGCTTACAAGGAGGTCGTGAATGCAGACAAATCGGGAGAGGTTTGTACGGGATTTTCAGGATACGATTCAGTTGTATTTACTACAGATTGCAATGGAAATCTTCGGCAATGTTGCCACTATTCAACAGATCGCTGTTGAGGGTCACTTCCAAGAGAAGTACGACGAAATGCTGAGGATAAGAGAAGGACCTCTGAAGAAGGTGATTATGCTCAAGTTTGAATCTCACTAATTGTAGAGTGCTTGCAGAAAATCCGCTATCAGTCACTTGTTCATGCAACCAATGAGTCCATCTTCTATCTCTTCGACTTCTTCTCAACAGGTAACTTGCTCAAAATGATTCTAATCTTTGATTTTTCTCCAGCATTCGGAGTCTACGTCATCTACCTTGGATACTACAATACTAAGCTTCTCTACCTTGCTGAGGTTAATTGTTTCCAACTACTCTGAAATGACATCATTTTCCAGAATCTCGTTTCGACTGTTGGATACAAAACCTTCACAATGAGCGAATCCTTCAAAGAGATGGTCTCCGCTTCCTCGGCTGCCAAACTTGTCTTCAGTCTGATTGATCCTGAACAGGAGAAGGCCCACGAAACACCAGCCTCGCAGATGGTTGGTTCATTTCTAGGTTAGATATAGGCATGGACTAATTTCAGAACTTTGATGGCTCCGTGAGAGGCGATTCGCTATCATTCTGTTATCCCTCGCAACCAAATAAGAAAGTGCTCAAGGAGGTTTCGTTCAGTGTTGAAAAAGGTTCGAGAGTGGAGAGATTTGGCTGCATTTAAATTTAACTGAAAACATAAATTTCAGGACGATCGCTTGCATTTGTCGGTCCATCAGGAGGAGGAAAGAGTACGCTAGTCAATCTACTTGAGAAGTTCTACGACCCTAGCGAGGGACAGCTGGTACATTTTCAGCAATCTATCTATTTCTCAATCCATTATTTTAGTTCTTGGACGACACTCCCTTCTCTTCACTCACTCCCTCGCAACTGCGATCTAACATCGCACTTGTTGGACAGGAACCAATCTTGTTTAGGGGAAGTGAGTTGTTTGATCGGCCATTATCTCGAGCAGTCAATTCACCAACATATCTTCAGCAATATCCGACAACATTCGTCTTGGTGTCACTGGAGTTAGCGACGAGTACGTGAGATCAGTCTGCAAACTTGCCAACGCTGCAGAATTCATCCAGGACTTTCCTGACGTACACACTCATGAATGAGTTGAAACACACTGACGTTTCGTTCAGGGCTATTCTACACTTGTCGGAGAGAAAGGCCGTTCACTTTCTGGTGGTCAAAAGCAGAGAATCGCAATTGCGAGAGCCCTAGTGAGGAATCCGAAAGTGATCATTCTTGATGAAGCGACGAGTGCACTGGACACTCAGAGTGAGAAAGTGGGTTTTTTTCAAAATGATAAATCACTTAAAATAATATGAAACTTTTCGTAGGTTGTACGAGTTGCATTGGAATCCTCAGCCCAAGGAAGAACTTCAGTAATGATCGCCCATCGATTGGACACAATTCGACATTGCGGTGCGTCTCTTTAACTCTCGAATAACGAAAGAAAATCGATTTTAGACGAAATATGTTTCGTAGAAGGCGGGCGGATAGTTGAAAGAGGATCGCACTCAGAACTCATCGCGAAGAGGGGAAGATACTATGAAATGACGGAGCAGCAGAGTTTGCACTAGTTCTACCACGTCGGTAATATTTGAGCCATACACAATGCTCTAGTCACTAATTTTGTTATTTTTGTTGTTATCGTGTTTACGTGTCCGATGAGTACGAAATCATTAAATACATAACTTTATCGATCCATAAATATTGGAACTGACTCATAACATGTGTATGATCACGTCGAAGATGACGATCGTTTCAAACAAACAAAACAATGCGAGGAAGCATTCAAGGAATTCCTCAGGAAATGGCTCAGCAACCAAGTTCACGAGTTGATCAGCCAACTGAAAAGCAGGTTGCATTCACAGCGTTCTGACCCCCTTTGTTATCTCCAGATAAGGGTGAACAAGGGGATTAATTTTTGAATTTTCCCGCGTTACCGTACTCGAACTGCAAAACACCATCGGAATTTGAGATATCTCTGAAACATATCGCGAATACGGCAACGCGGGAAAATTCAAAAATTAATCCCCTTGTTCAGAATGAGAATTGCGATATGTTTCAGCAACTTGTCCAGTTTCGAATTTGCAGTTCGATATGTAAAGTGATCCCCCCTTTTCTGTAAGGGTAGAACGCTGTGCATTCTATCAGAAAGATGTTCCACTCACAGAGTCTCTCCAGCAGCGTGGGTCTCCTTCTCCAGTAGCAATTCTGTCGATACTGTCTCCACGTCCAATCGTAGTACCACTGTGTCCACTGCTGGCTGTTGTAGTCGTAGTACCACTGACACTCGTACTGTCCTCTTCTGCGAAAGAGACCTAATCCCCAGCCGCCTGCAAATGCACGAGAACATCATATCTTGGATTGAACAACGGGCTTTATTTACAGCATTTCAATATTGCAATAGATGTAGCTAACCTCCCCCTCCTCCACTGCTGCTACTACTGGAAGTGGATCCAATGTCGAAGATGCTGCTGCTATGATGATGGTGATGATGATGCCCTCCGCCTCCGTGGTGGTGATGGCCTGCAGAGCATTGGTTAAACTACTTTCTAAATACTACCAGATACAAAAAATACTGATCGACGAGAGTACTGACCTCCTCCATGATGATGGTGACCACCTCCGCCTACAAAATCAAATGTATCTATTAAGAAAGCTGAGACTTCATTTTCAGAAATAGATAGTAACAATTATTTGGATTTGAATATTATTTGGAACCGACTATGACTGTGACCGGAACTGCTGCCGCCCGAGGAATGACCGCCGCCTTTCGCAACTGAACAGGCATCGCTATAATTCCACTCTTCGTTAGTAACAAACTTACGTGCAATTGCAAGGACGCTCAGAAAGACAAAAAATCCAATGTAGAGACGCATGGCGCTTAGGTGACTAGATCTCTTGATTCCCTCCCTGCTCGATCGAACCTTTTATGGGTGCGTCGACCATTGCAGAGACACGCGCAGAGTAGAGATCGAGTATGCTACACACTAGTCGACTCTCTCGGGATCACACCGTCTTTGCGCCTTTCGCAAGCTTTTTGATCGGCGAAGATCGACCGTTCACCGAATATCCGAGGTTGCGTTCCTGATAACATGTGGGCGATTAGCGAATGAGTAGTGAAGAGATCCTCATCAGCTTGCGAAAGCTAATCTCGGTGCTACGAGAACGAAATTCTTACTGCTACAATCTAGCACAGTCAATAACTATTTTCTCACACGGCGGATTACATTGCGATCATTGAAGAATAGAGTTCATTCGCCCGCAATCTCTCCCACATGCCCTTAACACACCCTTCCCAATGGCGTGAAATTCTAGCTAGATCACACATTATCATACTTCGCATGGGACTTGTCCTACCGTTGACTTTGAAGTTCTCGGTATCAATCAGTTTATTTTCTCACAGTCTGCTATGAGAATGGCGCAATTCGTATTCGTTATTTCGCTTTCGCTTTCATTCGAACTTATTCAATGACTTCGTTCTGGCCGAATGTTTGCCACTTTGTGGATGAGATTGAAGGTATGTTTTATTATTATTCTGAGCTGAACAAATTGGTTTAATTCAGGATTGATCGGGATCTTTCTCAACCTCATCGTCATCGTCGTCCTCTGGCGCAAGCGTCTCCCTGAAAACCTTGTAACTTATCGAGTGTCAATAACCATCACGTCTCTTCAAGGAGTATTCTACTCCATCACCCTGGCATTGCTCGGAGGAGTGGTATGATTGAGTATGTTCCTCATTCCTGATAATCAGTAAATCAGGTGCACTTGAGCGTGGCGGATCGATTCCTCTGCGTCTTTTATGGACCAGTTGCTTCATTCCCACCGGTGAGCTCTTCGTTTCAACTATTCCTCAATAAGCTCGCGAAGAAAGTATGAGAGTAAGATAAAAAATGATCTTCATCGTGATTTCAGATCTTCGGCAGAACCCTTGTCCCTCTTTCCGTCTTCCTTGCATTCACTGTCTGGTGTATCGTCCCTGCCGCATGCATTCTGCAGTACTTCGCACTGTCCAGGTTTCAATTTTCCAATTTTGTAAACGATGCTCAATTTCTTAAATTTTCTGACCGGATTACTCTACTGCAAAACGGCTTGCATTTGCATACGCACCATGCGTAGCTCTAGTGGCTTGGTCTGTTGTGAGTTTGATCTCTTTTCATGAACAAAATACTTACAAGATGTTCTTTTCAGCGGTACTGCCCTACTTTTCTTGCCGGACCGCAACTGCAGAAGCAATTGATCAATGATGTGACGCGGATTCATCAATTACGAGAAGACGACAAATTCGCTGTTTACGGAGTCACTCTACACGGAACGAGAGAAAATGTAAGACAAGCAAGATTTTGTAGAGACTAGATCGGTACAAATAGTGGTTTCCTACTCGGCATTCAGTTATCTGGTGACCCAGCGCTATCGATTTTAGACCTATTCGATGACTAAGCTAATGGTCGAGGGAGTTCTTCCTACGTACTTCATCGCATTTCTTCTATTCGTTGTCACAACCACCGCTGTTCGACGAAAGCTAACCATTCCCGGAATACAACTGTCAAAAAGGACGGCTCTGATGCAGCGAAAATTCCTCACTACGCTCATGCTTCAGGTGAGATTATCCCGCCGACCATTCCTAGAATTCGTTTGGATGTCTCATGAACGCATTTCCAGGGCTGGTTACCCCTCGCAGTAATTACCGTACCACTATCTATCATCGGAGTCGGATTTCTGAGCGGGCGAGACATGGGACAATTCACAGTGCTCTTTTCATTCAGCTTCCATCTCGTCCCGATCATCCAGGTTTAAGAGCAACCCCAGCTAATGCCTGCGAATCGTGAAGCGCGCATTGCAGCTACCACGATGGAATTGACGTTTCAGGCACTAGCCTCCTTGTCATTCGTACTGCGCGGTCTCCCATCTCCCTCTTCTACTGCACCCAGATCGAACATTTCGAGAATATCGTCATACGAATCGAGACAAACTCGGAATACAACCATTACTCAGTAATCCTACATTGAATTGATCTTCAAAAATTTCCAAAAAGCCCCGTTTTCGTTTTTATGAATAATATCAAAGATAAATATTACTGACTATGTATTTGTACAGTGTGTTTGATGCCAGAATCACAAGACTATTCAATGTGAACATCCTGAATATGTAAGAAATGAATGTCTGCTTCTCATCTCCCCCTTCTCGTCTCTTCCTTATATCAATACACGTCATACTCCCAAGATTAAAATTCTCATCTAAGTCAGAGATGAGGACGAAAACATGGACTGCCATCGACGATTTTCTCAATGAATCCACTACTTGCTTTCACTCTTTTCTCGTTCTCTGTCACAATCTGCATTGAGCACCATAATAACATTATTTTTGCCTGTCCATAACAGTCATAAGGTGCACTACTTGTTATGACAAAATAGGTAGCAAGTGGGTAGTTTATCAGTTCGTCAACTTCAATTCCAACGCCATCAATGACCTCATTCTGGCCCAATCTTTGTCGCTTCGTCGATGCAATTGAAGGTCGGGAGTGTTTCATTATTTTTTGCCCAATCAATTTGGAAAAAATTTCCAGGGTTGACTGGAATTGTTCTCAATATAATCGTTGTTATCGCTCTATGGCGCAAGAACCTCGCTTCCAACCTCATCACTTATCGGGTGTCAATAACGATCGCATCAATACAAGGAGCATTCTATTCTGCCATCATGGCGTTGTCTGGAGGAGTGGTCAGAACTTTCATTGGCTTCGACACCAATTTTATACTAATTCAGGTGCACATGTGCAAAGAGGATAGGTTCATCAGCGTATTTTATGGCCCAGTAACTCTGTTGCCCTCGGTTAGTCTCTCGATTCATTTGTCTCTCGATGAATACGACAGACCATCGTGCATTTCTCGTCTGGTCCATTTACCATTTTATCAGTCCTTCGATGATGCTCTTGCCCCTTTCTCAATCTTCCTTGCCTTCACAGTATGGAGTCTCGTGCCTCCCGCATGCATTCTGCAATACCTCGCACTGTGCAGGTTTGACGTGCAATATTGATATTTTTATTTGAAAATACTTTCATTGTCAAGTGCGGACTCAAACAACTACAATAGATAAAAAAGACTTATCATTCTAGACCTCATTTGTCCAATGAAAAACGACTACTCTTAGCCTATCTTCCATGCATCGTTCTACTCGTTTGGTCCATAGTGAGTTTTTCCCTCCTTGCTGTTAATCTAAGCGAAACGAAATATTTCTCTCAGCCGGTCTGTCCAAGTTTCCTGGCCGGGCCTCAGCTGCATTCTAAAGTGATCGCCGATGTGAAGGAAATTCACCGATTGCAAGATGATGATCAATTTATTGTCTACGGCGTTACACTATGGGGCACACCCGAAAATGTAAAAGAATACTATTATCCCACAAACTTTCAAAAACACTGATGGCCTTGTCAGTCCTACTCAATGGTCAAACTAATGGCTGCGGGTGTGCTCCCTACGTATTCCATTGCCTACATTCTATTCATCGCTTCTACAATTGCCGTTCGCCGCAAACTCAATCACTTCGGAATCAAACTTTCAGCCAAAACTGCGTTGATGCAACGCCGGTTCCTCACTACATTGGTGCTCCAGGTGAGTTTTGTTTTGTTTTTGTTTCCAATTTGTCGTCCTCTCGAGGGCTGCTTGCCTCTCGCAATCCTCACTATCCCATTGACAATTCTCGGGGTTGGAATGCTGAGCGGACTCGATATCGCGCAGTTTACAGTGCTACTGTCATTCAGCTTCTACCTTGTTCCGATCGTTCAGGTGAGATAAAATTAATAATATGAGTTGTACTAATGCATATTTCAAGGCTTTCGTCTCATTATCATTCGTCTTGCGTGGCCTCAAATCGCCGACTTCTTCTCAATCAATGCAATCGAGAACACAAATGTCGAGATCTTCACGCGAAACGCCGAGAAATTCAGTGGTTGAGGGCTAATACATAAATTGCTTTTGTAATGAAATGCAGAAAATAATTTTAAATATAATCTTATTTATTGCGTTGATCCAGATGATGTGAACGAGTGTGATGAGTTAATTGTCATTTTCTCTAAATCTCAAGGCTCTCACATACAAATAAATAACATTGAAATGATTTGGAAAATGCAACCATAGCGAATGCAGGCCATCATGATTGCTATTAATGCTGGTGAATAAAGCATGAGTCATGCATCTATTTTCTTCAAGTCGCAATCAGACCCAATTACTACTCACCGCTGATCAGGGAGCAAGCGCGACAAGAAATTAATCATATCACCTGTTCGAATCAGCAGAATCTAATAGAAATACGCAGCCAAACCGTTCCAGTACTAGTCAAAATCAATCCACCTCTATTGAAATGCGGATATTCTTCTCTGAGTCTGATCAAGCTGACTATTTCTTCGTCAATCACATAATATTCGCCGTTGCTGTGCCTCTGCACGCGGTAACTTTGCTCTGTCTGCTCAAAGAGACGCCTCCTTTTCAATCGGACATTAAGAAATATCTGCTCTTCATTCAGGTAAAGAATGTCCCTTATGTTCAAATAGATGATCACACTGAAAGAACTCTCCTTTTGTGTTGTATAGTAAGATTATTCTCTTCATTAGAGCAAGCTGCTAATCAGTTCTCATTGTATATTTTCAATTGAAGGCTCTTCTCTTCGTTTTTGACTGTTATCTACTTCTCCTGCAGCCAGTTTTCTTGTTTCCGGCGTTATGTTCTTACTGTGTCGGACCAATTTGTAGTCCTTCGTTGGATCTACCGCCAAATGTAATCCTGGTAAGAAAATCAATGACACTTACAACACGAAATTGTTTGCTTTGAGAGTATAACCTGGGTGTTGGTCTCGTCTTTGGGCGCTTCGGCAGTTATTTGCTGCTTCTACCGCCAACAGGCAATAGCTCCAGCCTCAAGCAGATTCAAGATTAATCAGGTAATACAATTAATATACAAATCATCGATGATATACTGCTTGCTTTTCATATTCTGAGTCAATAATCCATTTACAGCGCTGCATACCAATCATCAATTTGGCAATGGTCGCACTGTTCACTGCTGAACCAATTAGCTTCATGTTAATTCCCTATGATAGAGCTAATGCGGAGCATTTAATATCTACGGTATGTTCAATCATGCTTATAATTGTCTTAATTCAAATACCTACAGTCTGAGTATGACCTCTCGTGGGTCCGTCAACGTGGGGCCTATGTTATGATGGATAGAGAAATGATTTTAACTTCTGTGTTATGCATAACTGGTGTGGTAAGTATCTAGTTACCAAAGGGTTCGCTCTCATAATAATATCAATTTAGATCATAGTCAGCGGCAGTTCATTGTTCGTCGCTCTTTTTGCTCATATGTTATACGTTCTACAAACTGAGGTGCCCCGAATCTTCAAAATGTTATTAATGAGATAATTTAGACCAGTAAGAGCCCTGAAGTACTCCGTAAAATTCGACGCTCAGTCTACAGAATGATTGCACAGGTTGCTCTTTTCTAGGATCACAAAGACTTATCTCAATTTTACAGTTCATCATTCCGCTTGTTTTCCTCTCGTTTCCAATGTTCGAAATATTCGTTGCTTCACTATGCGGCTGTTTTAGCGCCGGTCAATATTTCCTAATTTCACCCTACTTTTCGAATATAATTTAATTTCCAGAGCAGACGCGCGTGAGTGTATCCATGCTGGGAGTTCACTCCATCCTCCACAATTCGATATTACTCGCAATCACTCCCGCCTATCGGAAATTCATCTTCTCCATCCATCAATTGGGTCGACGAAAGAAGTCATCTGTGCGAACTGTGCAATCGTCTTTACAATAGAATCGCTGAGCCACAAGCGCTCTTTATTCATTGTTACATTGCACTGCATGTTTTTACAATTAGCTACAATTAGCATTAATAAAAGACTCAATCACATCTTGGCTCGATTCTCCTCCATCATCTTCTGTAGGTGTCCAAAGGCCGGGAGGACCTAGAACGTCAAAGATTTTTTTCGAAGAAATTAATAAATCTCACATCAGTGTAGTTCAGCTCGCTCGCTTTCGCCCATTGATAAAGAGCTTCGTAGACGTTTCCGTCTCTTCTTCCCAGTACTGAATTGAGTTGACGATCAGATTGATCGAAGGAATCAACGAGAGAAACGGCATTGGGACGAATCTGAAAGCATGCTTATTCTATACTGTTATCTTTTTTGTCGAAACCTTCGCGAGAT
>LS575260.1:58228-80499 GCA_900490775.1 Pristionchus maxplancki
CACATCAGTGTAGTTCAGCTCGCTCGCTTTCGCCCATTGATAAAGAGCTTCGTAGACGTTTCCGTCTCTTCTTCCCAGTACTGAATTGAGTTGACGATCAGATTGATCGAAGGAATCAACGAGAGAAACGGCATTGGGACGAATCTGAAAGCATGCTTATTCTATACTGTTATCTTTTTTGTCGAAACCTTCGCGAGATCTTCATAAAGTCGCTTCTTGAGATAGTGCATCTGCTCGCCCGAACAAAAGCCATCCTGCAATTCTCCCAACACTATTTTGAGAGCAAAATTGACAGCTCGTTTTTTTAACGCCTGCAAAAATAAAGCTTACGTGGAGGAGGTGCGATGCCATATCGACAAGTTCATAATGGAGATAGAGTGAGAGAAGATCGCTAAGGACTGCTCGAACTGAGGAAGGAGATGACATCACTTTACGATGGAAGGAACGAGCAATGAAGAGACGAGTGTACACTCGAGCGGCCTGCAACTCAGTCCTCGATAAGTCCCACACTCCTCTTACCGTACCCTGTTCATCTCGACCGTCACTCCGTTCCACGCCTTCTCCTTGCTTTCGCCCAATTGGATTCTCTTCTCCCACAACTGAGAAGCGTCGAAGACGAGGCGAGCTGCGACGTGTTCGAATGCAGCGAAGAGATGCTGAATGAACATTTTTGGTTCCGTACTCGAGTCAAACGGTCGTACTTCGATCTCCGCTCCTTCATTCGATCCGATTCTCGATCTGCTCTCGGCCTTCTTTCCAAGGAACTCGACCGAATATGAGAGGGACTCCCCACGAGAGGCTCGCTTAGCACTCTTCATCAGGTACCTTCAATGAATCGAGAAAGATATTATTTTTCCTTCTCGATCGAACCTCGCAGCCTGTTGCAGCATCACCATGTTCTCGCCCTCGTACGTGCAGCCGGCGATGATTGTGGAGTACAGTTTAGGGAGGCCCGAAGCCTCCGAGTAGCCTGAAATTGAAATTGTGCGTTGTTTTGCATGGACGATACTAATTATGCATTTCTTACCATGCCCGCCGCAGGCCATTCTACACTGCTCAGATGCCAACCCGCTCTGAAAATTCAAAATTAGAAGGAATTTGGATAAATTGGGAGGTTGAACTGACGCTGAAGGTGACGACAGATTTGAGGCCGCACGTGACTGCGTGCAGGTCGGGAAGAAGATCGGTCTGCAAGGGCAATAAGTTATCGAGGAAGTACGCATGAAATGAAACGCGAGAGGTGAATTTCAATGACTCCATCTCACCTCTCCTTTGTCCAGTTCCTCCATCGTTTTATTGTACAGATCCAGCACTTCCATACCGACGAAGAGATGAGCGTACGCACGGGCGATCTGATGATAGATTCGTAGTCCTTGAAAATTAGAACAAAATTACGTGCGGAAAGATGCGATACTGCTGCGTCTGGTAGTCGAGCACTTGCACTTCGGGTTGGCTGCAATGATAATTCTAACTTCCTAAAAATGTAGATCCAAAGTTGTGCTCACTTCTGCTCGATTCTTCCTTGTCGTCTGACTGCCGAGTATCGAGTTGCTATTGTTACTGCCTGAAGTTACATCTTTGGACACATTCAAATCTCTTCGCACTCACCGAGCTCAGACTCTGTGCAATCAAGTAGATCATGTGCGCTCGAATGAACACCTGACAAGCACAGTTATTTTTGAACGCGTGAGATATTTACCATGCTTCCATAACTCAGCTTCGAGTGTATGGGCGGAGTGTAAGTGCCATCGGCAGCCACCTGTGCGTTTTGTCCATTTTCAACGATATTCAAAATAATTGCATACCTTTGAGTGCTTCATTAGCATTCGCATCCTCGGAATTCTCACTTTGTCCAGGGCGAGAAATCCGTTGTCGATCGAAGGAAGACCCATCTTCGGGCCAATGTCGCCCACCGTGATTCCTAAAGTTGTTTTCCCAACTAATTTCTATCATTAGCCATACCTGGCAGTGGGAGATGAGTCTTCTCATCTCTCAACTGCAGCACGAAATTGTGCGGTCCGTAGTTCTTCCCGTCGATGATCAACTGTGCAGTAACGGTAGTGTAGTTGGCCATCTTTCCCATGTTACCCGGCCACCTATAAAACTCAGAATTAATGTTTCTAGAATCGGATAATAAACCATTTTTAAATAAGCTCAATAGCTTACCACTTCATCGAACTTCTGGTAGGTGTGTGAAGGATGAATTCCTCGGTCGCCTTATCATAAGTAGCAGTGGTCTCCAGCTCTCGCAAATTCGTTCCTGATTAATTTTTTTTGGTTATAGGTGACTCACTTCACAATTATTTACCATGTCCCATCTCAGTCTGGGCATAAGTTCCAATAATCTCGAGTGAAATCGCACGAGGAAGTAATTCCTCGACCAACTCTTTGTGTCCCTGAAAGCAATTTTACCAATTAAATTAGATTTTCGCACTTCTTTTACCTGTCCTTGGAGAACAGGAACGAAAGCGATCGAATGGATGGCGAGCGGGAATCCATCCGAGCCAAACACCTCACTGCAATAATCACTTCAGTGAACAAGTCTTTGGCAACATTCAAACGTTATGAGGTGCCCCATCTCGTCTCTGTTCGCAACTTCAGCGATATCGAAGATTTTGGACATCAGCGCGCTCGTCTGCATAATAAAAAGGGTAAAACACAACTGAAAATGCTCTCACTTTCTTCGCTTGCACTCCGATTCGCTTTTCTCTGCTGAGAAACTCGAGTGGGACCGCATTGATCAAGTCAGGATCAGAAGCAACCTCAAATCATAATTGAATGTGATCACGGGACATGGGCTCACGATTTTGGATATTTCCCTTCTCCGTTCAACATGTTCCTTCGATCCGTACAAGAAAGCTGCGAGGTCTTCCGTGTTGAAATTGCCAGCTTTCCTTTCCTGAAGCGAAATTATGACTCAATTCATAAGTTCAAGCTCACTTTAGTCAAATCTGGATTGTCTCCACTGCGAATGAGATGATTGGCCATTGTGTTGAGTCGATCTAAAGTGAAAGGAATTGATTGAGAAGAATTGTGGCCGGAAGAGGAACAGGGAAAGTTGATTATAAAATGTAACAGTCAAGATCTTTGCAAATCGATGAAATGTTCAGGATCAATACACCTAGTGAGCGGTTGTTATCGTCTCACTAGAGAGGCACTTTATCGCTGAGTTTCCCCTTGTAGATTGGTACCTTTCACCGCGATCCCTCCTTCCTCTCCCCTTCTTCCCTTCTCTCTCGCGAGGGTCCGCGCGATACTTTGTTGTGCATTGATAAGGTACACGTGCATTCACACGCTAAACACTACATTCTCTGCACATTTTCAGCGAGCGTTCAAAAGAAAATCTGGGCAGGCAAGAAACAAACATTTACAGTATGAAAAGATGAATTTTAACATCTTATCATTCTTCAGGTTCCGGAATATTTGGTGCAGCATTTTTCAAAAATGCAGTTCTTAACATTGTTTGCCGGTTCCACTACTGACACAACTTCGCTAAGTGTTATTTGCCTTCATTGGAACATACGAAAATGCACCTGCATACCTCCGACAGCATGACATGTGCGTGTAAATTTTTAACAACTTGTCGATACTTCGACGTCCCCAAGAGAAATCCATGCAAACGAATTTAACTTAAAATGTGTGTGTTTTTTTCACTCTCTCTCCCAAATTTTCTTCTGATTATTATTAGATCGTCCATGGATTGATCTATGTGCGCTACAGTAACTTATTGTTCAAGTATGCAGTTTTCATAATTAGTATCGAGAAAGAGCATGATGTATTTTGCACATTTCCTCACATTTCCTTCAGCTTAGAACAGTACCTCCCGCATTTCTTAGATCAGGACTTTTCTTATCCAGTCGTTTTCACTTCAATCCATTCCATAACATCCATATTTTATCTCATAATTTATCGTATTCTGTGCCACTTCAAAAAATACAAGTATGAACTACAGTCCACATCATTTTTTGAGAACATTACTCATTTTCACCAGTTGAAAATTATTGCTGACATACATTCGAGTGTTCAATATCAGCAATCGTTGTATCTTTTTCGATGACTCGTCCGTGGCTCGTAATGCTCAATTCGACACGGACAAATCTCGCTCCTACGGCATTCAGTTGCATTATTGCTGCTGAGGTATATTCTGTAAACTGTTGATTTGCGTACACTCTTATCCAGATCACACTCATCATCATAGCCTGTCTTACTTTACCATTAATTTCGGAAGCCATTTACAACGCTGGTGCGAGCTTCGTTATATCAATAAATTGGCATACAATTTAAGCTCGATTATCCGCAGGTGTTATTCACCGCAACTTCCGGATTCAAGTTCGACTGATCTCGGCTATTTTCTTCTTCACAATTGCCGCTCGATTCGTTCTCTTGTACTATCAACTTTTCGATGTACCATTGGATGGTCAGCGAAAATTACTCCGAAACTGAAATTTTTTTTTGTGTTTTTTAGATTATGACTATTTGCTGATTGTGGCAAATATTACCCGAGATGCATCGTTTGGATATCTTTGCGGAATGTGAGTGATGATACTGATAGGAAGAGACACATACATCATTTTTGAATCATAATTGAATTAACTGTTTTCAGGATTCCTTCTTTCGCACTTGAGAGAACATTAGCCACAATTTTCTGGAAATGGTGAGACTTTTGCAACCCTAATAGTAGCAAGAATGTCTTCGGTATTTGCTGGAATGTGTAATTTATCAGTTCTGTAAATCACATGATTTCGTGATTAAGGTACGAACGACAAACGTTCGATACAATGCTCGCGGTTTTCGTAATCGAGCTTAGCAATATCTTGCCGGCAGTGATGAATTCAAGTGGATGGCTCTTTGGTATTTGAACTTCTTCACACATCAATCCAAAACATTACTGGCAGGTCTCTGGGATTTCACATTCAACGTAATCTTCATGATGATAAATGTTTCGCTTGGCGGAATTGTAAGTGACTTTTCGAGCATCCAAATTTTAAAAAAATTTCCAGCTTTTTCTCTCGATCTACGCCTACAATCGATACAAGTTTGCCAATCTTTCCGTCACTATTGCTCACTACTCAGTGGCCAAAACCTTCCAGATAAAGGAAAACTGCAGGATTATGGAGGTTCGTTTTTCCGAGAGGGTTCACCACGCCCACAATACACTCAAAACGTCAGTGCATGATGTTCGCTGGAGTGCCGGTCTGCGTGGTCACAGGAGTGGGATTTTCCTTTTTCTGCTACTACGAATGGGCTCCATCCGAGTATGAATTATCCCGCTACATTGCCATCGCGTTGTTCGATCTCTTCGTAGTGCAGTGAGTTTTCCTTGTATTTCGTTCAACATTTCCTTTCTCATTCTAGATTCGCCCTATTCTTCATGATTCTTGCCGTTAACATGGACTCGGAATTTCAGCGGCAATTCAATAATTTAAAAATTGTTTTTAAAATTCGAACAATCTTGCGGTTGAAGGTAAGAAATAGTCTAGAGTATTTTGAAAGCAATGGTTTATGTTCTAGCCACCAATTTACAAGAAATCAAAACTGAAAAGTGCGCACACCAAACAACCTGGAATTGACGATGCAACGATTTCATATTTCGTCCAATTTGAAACGTCGTGGCGTCGCTTTTGATTGTTTATTTGTTGTTCGTTGCTGCATAGAAGATCTTTAAATACAAAACAGAATCGAAGTAGAAACTTCCAACATCCTTATCAATTTTCAGCAGAGAATCCGACGAAAAAGAAGGCGAAGCACCTGTAATTTGACCCGTGTAATCATCTGCTTCAAATTCGTTTTCTAAGAAGCGCGTTGTAACGATTTTTGCTGGTACCTCGCTAAGAATAGCATTAATTGTTTCTACTTCACGAGAAATAGATGGCCCGTACATGGCTTGTGATACTCAATTCTACACGAACTCAACTTGCACCGACTGCATTCAGTCTCATAATAACCATTGAGGTGGAATTGTACAACTCCTTTGTTTCCATAATTGCACATTTCAGAATCTATTGAGTGTGATTGTTATTGTGTGCACGCCTTTTGTCTCGCAAGCAATTTATAATGCAGGTTGGCACAATTACAAAACACTTGCGCGTTGGCGTTCCTATGGTCAGATTCACATTCATTGGCTTCTCATTCGTATGTTATTTCGAATTCGTACCGAACGAGTGGGAACTATCGAGATACATTGCCATTGCTTTGTATGGTTTATGTGCAGTGTTGTGAGTTCGACGTGTGATTCATAATGGTTCAACCTCCGACAGGTACCCTCTCGTGTTTATGATGCTGACAATACACGTGGATTCAGAATTTCAAAGACAGCTGAACGGTTTGGCAACTATTTCTGCTCTTCGCAGAGTACTGCGAATGAAGGTGAGGCAGCATTTATAAAATATTGACTAACACTTGAAATGATGAAGCAATCTAATCTCGTTCTTCAGCCACCAATTTACAAGAAGTCTGTTCTGAAAAGTGCTTACATCGAACAGCCTGGATTGAGCGATACAACTCAGTCTTATTTTAATCAGCTAGACCGAGCGTGGAAATGAAATTTCGAGATACACAAGATTTACTTATCTTTTCAGTCTCCATCATCACAGATTTTTGTGATAAATTCTGCGCGTGCTCTTTTACATATGAAACATCTCTGTCGACCTGCAGTCACCTACAATTTTCTCCACCTAAACATATGCCTTACATTCGATGGAATTCACTTCAAGTCAACAATCGTCGCCTTTCGTTAAAGTACTCAGACAGCTGATAATTCGTAAATCAATCTGCTCTCGCTTTCCATCTTCTTTCTTCGTGTTTTGCTGGGCAATTATGAACAATAACTTGTTTTCGTTGGCTTAAGTTCTATTGTAAAAGAAAGAAAAGTTCGATGACGCGATCATGGATGGTAATGCTCAATTCGACTCACATTATGCTCGCTCCAAGCACCTTCACCGCCATAATAACTACTGAGGTATTTGACCATTCCGGCCAGAATTATTGCACGTTTCAGATAATACTAAGCATTGTTGCTATAATTTTTATTCCGTTTGTGTCTGAAGCCGTTTACAGTGCAGGTCAGTGCAACTCGTACGAAATATCAATAGCACTTATCATGCCACAGGCGTAATTCACCGCAACTTTCGCATCCAAGTGCGACTAATTTCTGCGGCTTCCTTTATCTCCATTTTATCTCGATACGTTCTCTTGTACTATCAATTGTTTGATATCCCACTGAATGGTACGAAAGTTTTACACAAAGAATTTATCCTGATTTGCAGACTTTGACTATTTTCTAATCGTTGCAAACATCGTAAGAGACGCTTCCTTCGGCTACCTATGTGGAATGTGAGCATCGTTTGGGCAGAAAGATGCATGTTGACGATGATACAATTTCAGTATTCCATCGTTTGCACTAGAGCGAACTGTTGCGACAGTTTTCTGGAGATGGTGAGATCTAAAGAATACTTTGTGTGTCTGCTATTTGGCTAGGTACGAACGACAAGCCTCTGATACTATGATCGCTCTTCTCTTCATTGAATTGAGTAATATCTTACCGGCAACAATCAATTCAGCTGGATGGATTCTTGGTAAGTAATGCAGCTGTCTCGTCTGAAACCGTACATTTACAGGTTATTGGGCATTTATCGTCAATGAAGTATTTTGGTGGAGCATTGTTTCGATTGGAGGAACTGTGAGTTGTTGCTTTGGCTTTCCCACATAATGAGCATTGAACAACAGCTGTTTCTCGCAATTTATGCGTACAATCGATACATGTTTCGTTCCCTCTCCGTCAAAGTTGGACAATATTCGGTAGCGAAGACTTTTCAAATTCGAGAAAACTGTAGAATCATGGAGGTAGTAAAACGTTGTGAAGATTTGTTTTACCAATAATATTTAGTGTTTGATGTTCGTGGGATTTCCGTTATTCTTCTTCACAGCCACTGCATTTTTCTTATTCTGTTTCTACAAATGGGCACCCACAGAGTGGGAACTATCGAGACACATCTCCATAGCTCTTTTCGACCTCTTTGTAGTTCTGTGAGTTTATCTGATAATTATTATCAAAATATGGTTGTTTTAGCTCCTGCCTATTGTTCATGATACTCGCAATCAATATGGATTCCGAATTTCGGCGACAGTTCAATAACTTGAAAGCGATTGCGCTTCTCCGCGTTCTTTTTCGTATGAAAGTATGCGTACTCCTCGAGAACATTATCAAGCTCTTCCTAGCATCCGACCTACAAGAAGTCCGTTCTGAAGAGTGTACACGTTGAACAACCCGGATTGGATGACACGACTCTCGCTTATTTCAATCAGTTTGAAGCTGCATGGAAATGACGCGGTTAATTTTTTTTATTACGTGGTATACTTGTGATTTTCATAAAACGACACAGATGTTTCTGAAGCCCATAGTTGTATTCTAGTTTTTATTTGCGCATTCGTTATTCCACATTTCAATAAATTCACATATCTTGGCACCAAAGTCGATGTGAAAGTGATGTGTTGAAGTATTCATGGATCGAAAATATTCCATTTTCGGATGCGTAATGTGGCTGTTTTGTTCCACTTTCCCACGTACGCTATGAGATTTCAGCCATCGAACTTCTCTTGATTGAATATCGGTGCATCTTCTTGTTCACATCGTGTCCATGTGGCTGTGTAATTCTGTGTCATGAGAATTGGTTGCGAATACAAAACTTAATCAAATTATGTTCAATTTATTCGCAGCCTTGAGAAAATACCATGAGAAAAAATGATGGAGGTGTGAGGATAATAACCGATTTCCGCGAAAACCCCTCTAGATTACACTGAGGGTGAGAGTGGTGGGTTGCTGTCCTCCTCCTGTCCCCGATGATCGTTGCTTCCTCTCCGACGTCACTTCCTTCACCTTCGCCGTACGCGCGCATGTTAGGATCTTGATCAAACTGCGCCTGATAAAGGGAAATTGCTCTACACATTTTTAGGGCACGAAATGCAGGTGAAACACATGCTCTCACTCATAGAATCAACAAAGCACGGGAAAATGAGAGAGTATGATAATTCATCTGTTGTTACCTGTATTCCGAGACTGTGAGCATCACAACGAGTCCGTCGAAGAGTGGATGAATGCAGCAGATGTTGGGGATGATGAAAGCGAGTGGAGGCCAGGCGAAACCTGCAGGGAATTGACTAAAAATCGTTATATTTGGAAGAAAACTGACCAAAAACGGGCGCGAAAATGCAGATTCCAACAGGAAAGTAGGCAGTGATGAGCGGAACGACGGTCTACAGATATTTTTATGGGACACTCTTTGGTAACGAGGAGATTTACTTGGTAAATGAGACACTTGAACAGCTGCTTCTGCAGTCGCATCGTGCCCAGACTTCTCGTGTTCTCCCTTAAACATTGTGATAGTCTCAATCTTTCGTCATCCTTCAGCGTCATCCCTCAATTACTCACTTCATGAATCGGACGATCGCAATACAGCACAGAATGATGATAGTGTACGCAGAGATCATCACTACAAAGAGAAGAGCGAGAGCGATGAAATTCTTGATTCGACCGCCGCTGAATGTCCCCTTGGTCTGAAATATTTTGAACCATAGATAATCAACGATCAGAAAATGTTAGCCCCCTCTATCTTTTGTAAATGTTCGGGATCTCACGACCTTATCACACAATCGAATAATAATGTTACATTAGACGATGCTCAGAGATCTCTGATTACTCACCCAGTACACGCAGACTAAGTAGAGCGGTCCTCTCTCGGGAGTGTGAAGGACGGGCGAGTAGACGTCGCCGTTGAAGATTGGCTGCATGAAGACCGTACTCTCCCGGTCTTGCTCCATGAAGACGAAGGACGACGTGAACCTTCAATGGGGGGAACTTTATGAATTCCAGGAAATAAGTCTGACCACGAAGCTCCGCACAGTAAAGTGACGAAGAGAACAAGCGGAAGGAGCTTGAAGAAGTGGGCGAGGAAGCGAGGCCTGAAACAACAAATAAATAGCAAAAAAAGTATAAGCAAAAAACCATTTCAACGCCATCAATCTGTAGAGAAAGTGAGCGACGAGCAATGGGAAACCAGTCGCGTAATTGCCCATGTACATGGATAGCCAGAACTTGGAGAAGGTGGGACCGTGACCGCGGAGGATGAAAATGTTGGGGAACGTCTCCGGCACCTGAACCACTCAGTGTAACACGTGATACTTTCAGAATCACTTGAATCACTTACTGGGAACGAGACATAATGAAGAATGGTGTAGACGATATCGTTGATGGCGAAGCACGACAGCAAATACTTGTATGTGCCCACTGCCTTTCCTTGTTGACGAGTGATCAGTGTGAGAATGAGACCATTCACACACAGAGATCCCACTGCAAAACTACTCTTTGATATGCTCACTTAGTAGTTTTAGGCGCAAGCTTTTACCAACGCTACTTTATCGACACTCATCAAGCTCACCTATGATTAGATGCTGCAGGGGCATGATCACGTCCTGAATAGAATCGGTGAGATTAAAAACAAACACCAGAAAGGTACGTTTATGATTGGATCTGAGTAGACGTCCTCGTAGCCGCCGCCGATCATGATCCGAGGGCAACTAAATAAGCATCTATTATTTCCGCAGTAATAGCAACAAGGTACAAATGCGGAATCTCGCAACATAAGATGGATACAAAACATGAGGCGGGGTACGATTCCCCATGCAGATTGAAGGTCGAATGGCATTTGTGCACATTATGCCGCTAATGGATTGAAGTTACTGTAGTCGATTCACACTCCCATCGAACCAGCCGTGCTGAATGGTTGAATGAAGTGGAATAGGGAATGGGAATGGGATCAAGCTAAGAGGGAGTGATCAGAGTGCTAAGACCCCTAGCGAGTCGTGAGAGTTACATCCCATTGAGTGCGTGAGCTAGTGACAAAACGTAGTTTCCTTTTTTTTCGAATCTCCCTGACAAAAACTTGATTGAAGTGTGAGAACTCACTATTACTATGGAAATAATTTATTCAGATATGAACGACGGATTCAGATTTTGGCCTCGAAAGGCTCGTGGGAGGATGCTCTTTGCTTATGGATCGATGGTTTCTTCTTGATCATCGTAGAAGGAGTGTAAGCGTGGTCGAGATGTGTGGAGAATTTGGGAGCGGGAGAGAGGGAGACACGGGCTGAGGAGAGAGAGGCGGCAGAGGAGTGCTTGCAGTATCGAGAGTCGCACGATCTGAAATGGCATTCTTGTAGTTATTCCAGTATGTGCATCACCCTTCCAGTAATTACTTTGTTATTAGAGTAAAGTATTACCAAAGAAATAGATGTATCTCGAGACCAATAATCGTGTTCGAAATTATCACAAGATCGTACTATGTATGTTATTCAGCCAAGTCATCAGAAACAATTTCATAGATTCAGTGTAGCTTGCCGTATGTTTCTGCATCTTAGTCCAGATACGATTCCAGACAGCAATTTCGTGAAGAATTTTGCCCGCCGTAGAAAACTGATTAGACCTAGACGCCAGTCCGGGCGATAAATAGACTAGACAGTGCATATTACCGATAGGGAACAAGCCCTTGCACCGGACTTTGTAGACTTCTCAAGCGTTGTTACATAACACTTCTATTCAGACACTGCTAATAGAATAATGCCTTAAATAGTCTCACTTGGAGGCGACGAGTCGTCCACAGGCGCATCTCAACGCACACGTGCAGATGACGACAGCGAAGAGAACGACGAAGACGAGAAGGAGATTCGACCTGAGGAGGGGAGGATGATGGGTGGTCTGCCTATTCTCTCGCCAATCTGACGTGCGAGAGAGTTTGCGAAATGAGTGAGAGCATTCTCTTCCCTCCTTATTCTACATGCTCTTCCCCCCGTGACCTCTAGCGAAAAGCGAATATTTCATTGACGGGTTATTCCCCTGAGGCGAAATGGTGACCCCGATTTCTCAGAGAACCGAACGAGAATGAAAAATGACGAGAGAACCCTCATTTTCGTCCAGAGCGCTTAGAGAGTCGAGAGCGGCATAAATAATGCGAGAGTGACAAAGGAAGGGAGCAATTTATGTCTACAGGCTTACTGTGTTCCTTGTACGAGCTTCTACGGGACAAGAATGTGATCATACCAGTCCATGGGCGGGTGATTGAGGTCGTTGGACATGTTGGAGGCCGATCGTCCTCCCACTACCAATTCGCAATTCTTGATCGATGGGGGCAGTCGATCGACGATTACGTAGTGCACTCGAATGTCAGTGCGAGGTCTGAAAAAAGTGTATTTGAGGGCTGAAAATTTTCAATTCTGCCGATTGAATAAATCAACAAGGTCTGGCAGCCATTTTTAGTCTTCACTATCTGCGAACTCAATAAATTAGCGAATGCAATAGTAGAATGATTATTCCTCACATTCCGCATTTTGCAAGCAGCCATTTCACGGGGCATAGTTATCGAAGGAATATGAGCCACCGAAGAACTACTCGGAATATGATCTCGCTCGGGCTTTTTGCTAATGAGCTTGCTGCGGCGTTTCTCGCAAAGAAAGTAGTCACAGATTCGTACCGGTTGTAGGGAAGACTTTTCGTGACGAGATAAATCCGATCGAGAGTCGTGGTAATGGGCAACTCGTATTGCTGAAAGGAATGAATCGGGAAAACGAAGCTCATGTGGTGTTCGTTTTCGGGATGAGGAACTCCTCCTTCCTCGTTGGAAGAAGGAGGAGAAGTGTTTTCGCTGTTTGCCTAATGCAAAGATCTCAGTTTTCGGGGGAAATTCTCACCTGGGGAAGGACGACACTGCACTGCGGGCAATTTGGACACGTTGAAATTAGAGAGACCTCAAAATTGAGTAAAATTAATAGCGCAAAAATCACACAAATTGTGAAATTTTGCTGACAGAAACACACAAAAAAGCAAGATAGCAAGGAGATTAGAAGCGCATTGCATTAGCAAGAAGATAGAAAGGATGAGATTATCTGGCTGAACACACATCTTCTTGTTTTCTCTCCCTCTGTCAACCTCTAATTGTCCCTTCCCCTCGTCTTTCCGAGTCTATTCTCAGTCTTCTTCGCTTCTCGTTCTCACTCTCTAGAACTCTGACCCTCGTTTGGGAATCATTGTGTGGGAAATACGGAAGTGAGAAGTGCAAGGGGTAGAATTTCCCCGAACCAAACAACAACGCCACGAGAACTTTTCGTCTGGTAGGCGCAGAAAACTGAGAAATGCGTGAAAAGGGACAGAAAAGAAGATTCCACAATAATCGCATGCATCTAAAGCAAGAAGTGCGAGAAATTTATAGCTTTTCCGTGAAAAATGGCAAACCTCGGAGAGGAAGAGGTTCTTGAACTGGGGCATATTGGGCGGATCCGAACAGAATTCATCGTTAGAGAAGAGATTCCAATCGACAAGAACGCCTACGAGAAGAGCCATTGTTCATGATTATTAGAAGTTTCTGAAGAGGGCACTCGAGAATGGTCGCAGTCCTATTGGTCTTTCATGTCTTGGACATTTCAGATTTAATGGATCGTCTATTTAAGTAGTTTATCCCCTTTTGTAAACGGACCTGAACTCTGGAACAATGGCGGTTGGACATCGGCAATGATGCTGAACGTATTTCCACATCTCAGCATGGCAAAGCCCGCGTAGGCCTCAAGGCTCTGGGAAAATGATATTTGTGCGTAGAAATTATTAGTGGAACTCACCAATCCTATCAGCTTTAGCAGTAACAGTAATCTTAGCACGGATTCCATTTCCGAGTGACGGGAAGCGACTGAATTTCGACTTGAGATTTGCGGTCCACTCAGAGAAGAAAAACAGTCACAAAGCCGGATGGAAAGGACCGTAAAAGCGAATAAACAACGATGGGACGCAACAATGAGTGCTTCAAAATAGCTCGGAGTGAACAATTGAAAAGAAAGATGATAGAAGAGATCGATATTATCAGTGAGAACAGTCTGATGAAGATTCTTTCAGAGACAGGGAGAGAGGGAGATCACGCAAAGTGATAAGATAGGAAGCATCAATGAACACGCTGAACAGTGAAAATGACGAGGAAGGGGAATTTCAGGGGGCATTTGGTGGCAGTGTGACTTCACTCTTCCATGCTCAACAAAAATGGATTACAGTCGACAGTCGGGCGAAATTTCCAATTACAGGGGTCTATCTTTGACGGAGAGCGACGCTGTAGGCAAACCGAAGAGAAGAGTCTAACTATTCAGGAGGCACCACATTATTTCGCCCGAGGGTCCAACGACCAGTTCTCGTATACTGAATAATGAGGTGCGAGAAAGGGTGAGACGAATGAATATGGAATGGAAGGGTATTGGGATGTGGAGATTAATGGACTGAGATGGGTGAAAGAATATGAATGAGAAAAGGAGAGTATAGGAAGAAGGAAACGATTTGTAGTGATGGAAAGAAGAGCGGAGAAAATGAGGACGAGGGGTGAAATTCGATAGTTCTTGTTAGGTCCCGCGCTTCGGTCTTGTTTTCAGCCATTAGTCTCAGTTAGTGAAGTGAACACACGCAATAAATGTCAAGTTGTTACCTTTTAGAGTTCGATTAGCCTATGCGCGTGGATACCGAACATCTCCATGATAAATGAAGACACTTATCCCCAGATAATTGCAAAAATAAGATATCTGATCAACGAAATGGCATCTCCTCTATTAAAATGTAAAAGGTGAAAGTGCGAAACAAAACAAAAACCCCGGCGCGAAAGAACTTCCCAGATGTTAGCGCGATGAAATTTGAGCTGTGAAAGAGTCTCGTGAGATTGTGGCGTGAGTTAGTGAGGAAAGGGATTTCACGTGGAAAGAAGGGTCTCGAGAAGGGTCCAAATCCGCTTTACCTCTTTTCAAGTGGCGGCTGCGGAGTTTCTTGCTCCATAATCTTGCAAGAATCTAGCATACATTCTATTTCCGGCAGGCTACACTGTTGTTCTCTATGCCCTACATATTTTAGAACACGAATGCTTAAATTGCTACATGTGCTGATCAACACACGAACGATATGAAATAATTTTGTTAGATTCTAAAAAAAATCTATTATTGAGACCTCTGTCCAGTAGTTCATTTTCAAACTGGCGGTTGATTCTAAGGATCGCCGTTCGGTTCTTTTTTCATCGCCAGTGATTCTCTATCGGGGATATCGCGATCTCCAGAGTGTGAAGGTAGTAATTTGTCCGAAGATAACAATAGCGAGTATTATTTATCGTCCAGCAATTCTTCGCATCGTGATGAATTACTAGCGCCGTTAATGCTGTGAACAGTGTCTCTGCCTAGTCTCATTCTCTAGTCAGATAAATCGACTAGAAGTGTCGGAATGAGAGGGAGACGAACTCTTAATTCCATTGTTCACCTCCCCTCATTTCAACCCTCTAGTCGATGTATCTGACTAGAGAATGAGACCAGGCAGAGACACTGTTCACATCATAAGAGTTAAGTGACGATGAAAACTCTGTCTTTCATACGCGTAGACTACATTTGTTGACAAGTTCCCTGTATGATTTTCTCTTGTTTTGGTTCTGTAGCAGTTACTTAAGATTCTCCGAGATTTATTTTGACTGTAAACATCATTGTTCATTCATTCGAGGACATTTGATGGGAATCAACTTCACCATCAGCGATACTTTCGAAAACATCGTTATCAGGTATCTCTTTTATTCGCTAAATGACATCGTAATATCCGAGGAGTCTTCACGCCATCAATTCGGTAAATTTTATCGTGGATATCTTTACTATTTATCTGCTATGGACCAAGACACCAAAGAGTACTGGCTACTACAAGTACCTCATTGTTGCGCTTCAGGTATGATTTACAACCGGAATGCTAAAGAGCAAAAAATGTTCAGGGCTTCTCAGCACTGATCGATATTCACGTCGGAGCTCTTTTTACTCCAATTACTTTGTTTCCTCTCATTGCCGCTTATTGTAAAGGAGTTCTGTGCCTGTTTCGGCCACACATCTGCGTCGTAAGATTAGCATTTTTCAGTAGCATTTCACAATTTAGGTGATTTTTATCTTCCTTTTGCTGGGTAGTCAATGCTCGTTGAATCTGTGCATTTTCTACCGCCATCACGCTATTCTTCCAGACAATCATCCACTCAAATTTCGAAAAGTTATTATCATAACTCTTTTTTCATAATTTATTTCTTGCAAGATTGTACGCCTTTTCCTTTACTCGATCTACGTGATTGCTATGGAGAATATCGCCTTTCTGGTTTTGATTTCCGAGCACGACAGCGGAGGAAGAAGCGAGTATCTTGAACAGGTTCTCGAAAATCTCTGTAAGAGGTTCAGATTGTTTTCCTAAATTTAAGCATCACCCCGCGATGTTGTGGTTAACAAGCAAAGATCATTGGGTCGTCTACAATCCCCAATCAAACACTCGCTTCGTTATTTACTACGTTATTACGGTTTGCAAATCTGACAAGAACTGGAGAAACTTGAGCATTGCAGAGCATCCCAATTCAAATTCCGTTATTTATAATCGTCATACGTCACACGTTCCACATTTTAAATCAACGCGTACGTCATCATAATTTTTTTCTTGGTTTTAGGTTTATTTCAGGTATCTGAAATGAGCTCGCGAACTCTCGCGTTTCATAAAACCCTAGTGAACTCGATTCTAATGCAGGTGCTACGCCCCTTTGTAATAATCTTCTCAAATATCTTTTAATTTCAGACCTTCTGCTGGTCAGTGATTAGCGTTGCAGTCGTATTTTGGGTCGCAAGTGTGCTTTCAGAAGCGATCTCGAATGGTAACGATTTCCATCCGAAAAGGAATGTGTGATGATTCTCAGATGTTACGACAACGTTGTTTCTCGTCTCTCAATTATTCCCTCTCTTCAACGCATTTACAGTGATTGCGACTGCGCCCAGTCTCCGACTAACTGTTCTTCGATACATCGGAATCAAATCAACCATGGAAACCAGCACTGTGATACCGAAAGAATCACATGTAACCTTTCAAAATTAAAACATCTCGTGATACTGAAATATTTCTCACTCAATAGATTTCTTCGCCCACATCAATCATCTATAGTTTGCACAGCGTGTTCTGTTCGAAATGGCGTGTTTCGCTCCAGCTCTTGGATGTTTTAATGATCGTCAGAGTTTTGCCATTTCCTTCTCCCGAATTTAATATGAAAGTGACAATTACGACAGAGCCAAGCTTCACTCCAGTAAATGTCTTTCCTTCCACTGCACACCTTCCATCAGTATGAGCTCACCCATCTTTCCATCGTATTTCTGGATTATCTCCGATCCTTTTCACTCCATTTTCTTCGGATCTACGGGAACGATTTCCGTTCTTACCAACCTCGTCCTGATATACGCAATATTGATGTCGAGAAGCGCAGAAATCGGGCATTATCGGCATTTGTTGTGTTGTTTCGCATTGTGCGATATGGCGACTTCGATAATGCACTTCATCGCTCTTCCGGTGAAATTTGCTACAAAATAATTTCTGATTTTTTACTCCTTCTCGTTTAGCATGTTCACATGACTTCAGTTGGCTTTTGGTTTTTCCCCCGAAACGAGGGGATATTTCGATCGGAAGAAGGTACTCTGACCTTCAATTTTGATATTTCAAATGCCGCTTTCTAGGCAAACTGGCCACCGCTTTGATTTTCGTTTACATCGCTTTCTACTATCAGACATTTCTCCTCCTTGCCTACCACTTTGTGTACCGAGTGAGAGTACTTTCGAGGTAATGTCATGGTGCAAGCCTGCTTTTACCATCTAGAGTACGCCGAATCAGAGGTCATTCTCCTTTCAATTCTTGGAAGCCAGTACACTGGTACACTGCGGGTATAATCATCAATATTCTATTCATCGGCGCCTTTATGTGGGCATCTTGGTACACATTCATGGCTTCCAACTATAGCAGGTTCCTACTCCTCATTATTCTAATAAAGAGAACCTAAAAAGCAGGCAAATCGCTCCTGCCTATTTCGTTGACTTGTACAATGTTGATGCGCGCGATCCCGATGTCGGATTCTTTCACATCACTTGGAAGGTATCCAGGCTTTAGCTCGAACAAAGAAGATGCATAATTCAGCGTGTGGATCTAACTACTGGGGTCATGGAATGGCATCTGCCGACCGCCCTCGCAATGAGTGTTTGTGTAGGACTTTTCATCGGAACCTCCGCAGTTATTGGTCTTTCCATTGTGCTCATCCCTCGATCGATCAAGTTAGATAATTTGTATTGATAAAAGATGATAAATGCCTTCAGAGCACCCGATCTCGCTCCAAGAACGCGTAAGATGCAGCAGCAGTTGTTCCGAGCGCTGCTTATACAGGTTTAATTGACTTTTTCGTCATTTCTCTGGTTTACCTCTAGAATTTGTTCAGACAGCGGCGCCCTGCCTGTTCTCATACATTCCACTTGCGACCGTTCTTCTCTTTCCTCTAACAGGTAATATCAGTCCAGTGTGTTTGATATTTCTTCGATTTTCAGGCATCGATCTTGGTGCGCTCGGCACAGTGCTGATCATGGCGACCGCGCTCTTTCCATCGGTGATTTATTTCATTTTTATGGAAACAAATGAAATGAACTGCAGTTGGACGCCCTGCTCGTCGTTTTCTTCATTCCTCGTCTTCGATTCGCCGTTTGTCGCGCCTTCAGAATCCCCTACGAAGATTCAGCAACTGCTCAAGGCTACTCGGTCTCGTACGCTCTCAATCAGATCGGCCCGAGACCAGTATCTGCTGCGAAGCAGTCACAGACCACATCATGAATTCTAAATTTCCTTCTTGTGCCCAGGTACAAAATGAGATAGGTGAACGAATGTGATATTTATGTGCGCGATTTGTTACTTTCCTCATCCTGTCTTTGTATTGACGTTTATTGTGATCGCATATGAAAGTACTCATGATCGTTCCGTGTCCGACTGTACTCAATCGTGTTGTTATCCTGTCAGTCTCTGTTCTCTGCTCTGCATTGTTGTTGCTGATGGCATCAACTGACATCGCGAACACATAAAGAAGACGGAGAAAAAAAGAAAGTTAGGATTAGTCTGCACAATGTAGTTTCTAGTTGTCAACAATTGCCCATCTGTATTTAGCCAACGAGAATCCCCACTTTCGACCATCGCCTTTTGTTATTTTCTATCTGATCTCCTCTCCCTCTCTCGCATCAGCAATGGCCCTTCGAGGACAGATCGCAGTCGTGACCGGAGCCTCCCGAGGTTTGTTCATACTTAATTTGAACACTTCGAAATGAGAAAATCTAGGCATCGGTCCAGGGATCGCCCTTCAATTGGGCGAGCCGGTGCCACAGTCTACGTGACTGGCAGGTAGGATTTATTCTTGATGTCTGAGAAAATACAATAATACTCTTCGTAGACAACCGGAGGAGTCAGATGGTAGCAAAGTGAAGGGGCTGCCGAGCCTCGAGCATACTGCGAAAGGTTGGCCGTTTGTTTTCGTAATTCCGAAATTGAAGCTCACTAGTTTATCTTAGAAATCAGCGACCGTGGAGGCAAGGGAATCGCCGTGTACGTTGACCATAGTGATATGGAACAGGTATGGAGCGCATTCTTGCTTTTATTTTAGAATGATTCCAGGTGAACGCGTTTTCAACCGCGTTGAACGAGAAACGAATGGGAAATTGGACATTCTTGTGAACAACGCCTTCTCTGTCGATGTCGCTGTTAGTTTTCCGACTTAATTGTTGATTTTGAAAAGATCTTTTCAGTTTCTCTTCGAGGGAGTCGGCCTGAAGAAGTTCTATGAAGAGGAGCCGGAATTGTGGGACTCGGTGAGTTTCGAAAGCGTTTCACATGCAGTACACATGGTGTATAGAAATACACTCTACAACAACAACTAAAGTGGAAGATCAATAATTGTAGGTAAACAACGTCGGTCTGCGCAATCACTACTTCTGCTCTGTCTACGCAGCGAGAATAATGACCAAGAGAGGGAAAGGGCTCATTGTCAACGTCTCATCGGCTGGAGGACTGACGTGAGTGGTACTATCCTTATGATTCAGTCCTCAATCTCAGTATCTCATGTCCTATTCATTCATGTTTTGACGTTCAGGTACCTCTTCAGCGTTCCTTATGGAATTGGCAAGTGCGCACTAGATCGAATGGCCGCGGACATGGCGGTGGAACTAAAAGTATGTAGCTTGATCAACTTAGTAAACTTCCTTCTTCGTTATTTTAGAGAATGAGTCTCACAGGCAGAATTCGGAAATCCGGAATTCATCAGATAATCAGATCAATTGAATTCTTGCAGCCCTCGGGCATCACTTGCGTCTCGCTTTGGCCCGGTCAGGCGCGCACTCAGCTCATCGACAGAAAACTTGAAACAGATGCAGAATACGCCCAGTCTGAGGTTTGATTACTAGTGCTTATGAAACGAAAAAAACAATATTTTTCAGATGGGAAAAGCCTTCGCCGCTGGAGAAACGATCGAGTACTCTGGAAAGGCGGTTGTCGCGCTAGCAAGTGATCCGAATGTGAGCAAATACGTCTTTGATATACTCAAAACGTAATATTTCAGAGGATGAGCCTCACGGGCAAAATTCTTTCCACCGCCGACGTCGGAGACAAGTATGGCTTCACTGACAGCAATGGTAAGCTTTCCGTATCAAGGAAGAATAACAATATTCTCTGGCAGGTCGTCAACCAATCTCGATGCGTTCCGTTTCCTTCCTTCTCCGTCACGTCTTCGGCCAATCTCGAGTTGCTGATCTGATCCCTTCGTGGATCAAAATCCCCGGCTGGTTGATGACCGCTTGGTTCAGCTCGTTGTAAATGCATTTTGGGAAAATAAACCGTTGAATTATTAGCTTTATGCCGTATGAAAGTGAAATGGAACAGTCGCACATACGCACTGTCTCCTCGTCGATTCACTTTCGGAGGAATGTGAGTGTATTGGTGGAGATTGTCTAATTCAAGAGTTCGTGCCGTTGGCCTTGAAGAAGAAATTGGAAAGAAATGAATTTTGGATTTTGCACGAAAGGCAGCCCGGGCAACATGATGTTTCAATTTTTTATTTGGCGGGCGTTTGCTTGTTCCTCGTGAGTGCTTTCATTGCCCACTGTTGACCACTTTCTCCGCTTGTGAACTGTGTAAGAAAGAACTAGAAAGGATCAAGCGGCAAGCCATAGTAAGTTTGTTGGTACTGCGCAACCCTCCCCTCAACGCCACAATGGGGAAAGATGATGGAAACAACGAGCACCATATTTGACATCGAGTTGTCGTGGACGGATAGGAAGGACGCAGCTTTAGATTAGGCAACATGAGCTGTTTTACATTCTTCGTGATTATGGGATGGTTTGTGTCAGACAAAGTAATATCTCAATCTGAATTTCCTCGCCCATTGCACGTGATTGCATTCCTTCATCACTCAACAGTTTGTTCACTCCCTAGCTACTCGAACCGTGTAAGACGGAAAGGGAAAGGATGCGATAGTAAGTTTCTTGCCAGTGCTCTGTCCTTGATTACCCGAGTCAAAAGAGAGATTGTCCACTCAAAGCGCCAAAAAAGTAGAGGGCAGAGATAGCGAGAGAAAAAGTCAGTCACACTCCACGTCTCGAGTCCCCAAACTGCAACGAATCTGTGAATTACAAGGCCATGAATCGAGACAAGAATACTGTGAATACTGAATTATTATGTGAATCGTATGCCACTCTTTATCCAACCAGATCGGTCGAATTAAATGAAACGGAGAGTTAGGCTGGGTTGCTTGAACTTCCGAAATTGTGGCCTTAGCATTGACGAAGAACAGAACATGAAATCAATTCAGACTTGATGACATTGGATTAACCTACACATTCCGTCCAAGTATTCTGCAGCTACAATGCTTTTAGTTATGTGCAACATTTCCTCGTGAATGTATTCCATTCTCCTCTGTTTATCCTTTCGCTAGCTTCTCGTATCGTGTGAGAAGGAACGAGAAAGGATCAAGCGGACGATAGTAAGTTTTGTTGTCAGTGCGCTGCCCTTGATTACCCGAGACGAGCGAGAGATTGTCCACTCAAAGGACAAATGAAGGAGAGATCAGAGAAAAGGAATGGAAACTTAGTCTCTCTCTCTGCGTACCTCTCAAACTGTAATGGGATAGTGTACTGCCTAGCGGGTCGAACTCTCCTATAAAAGTGCGCCGTTCGAAGGTCACAGCACGCCGATTTCATCGACCGTCCAACCAGAGTAAGCATTCCATTCATAAGCATTCCATTCATTTACTCTAGTGACCTACCATGGGATTACGGTATCTACTCTTCTCTGGGGATACGGTAGTGATCTACCCTCGACTAATCGATATCCTTACAGTATGACTATGCTGGTGGGAGTTGCCTCT